>CM057818.1:56903143-57178143 GCA_030067965.1 Latrodectus elegans | reverse complement strand
GAAACGTAACATTTTCCATAAGCATACAAATTTCAAAAACATAAAAATTTCCAAAAGTGTCCACAATTTTGGCTACAACTGTGTATATATATATATATATATGTGTGTGTGTGTGTGTGTGTGTGTGTGTGTGTGTAATTTTTAAAACAATTTAAACTAACAGGTTATAAGCTTTTTGATAATATAGCCTGTTTAATACAATTCTAAATTTAGAAATGTGTGTGTCCCCTTATATTTACCTTTATACAGAAGTCCTAAAATAAAGGTGCCAGTGAATTCCTAAGACCTTTCTTATACATTTAACAGCCCCGTAACATCCCCTATATAAATCCCCTTCAGTAACAAACAGCACACAGATGTCTACTAACCACGGTGAAATTCACATCTATTTCTCAGATGGACAATTTAACTTTATGTCATCATTTTTTTAAGTGAATATAGTCCAAGTAATGTGTTCATGAATATAGTCCAAGTACTGTTTGGAATGTATCTTTTTCTTGCATCCATTACCTTAGCACTCTACTGCAGACTGCTTCCAAATTATGAATTATTCAAACTCATATATATCCACTAAAGTTTTCTTGGTAAAGTCATTTTCTTTAGTCTATGGTTTTAAAATAATATGGCTCACCAATTTACTTTTCATACAATTTTCTGTTCTAGCATGAATACCCAATTTTTTTGTTGTTATTCACCCCTTTGGTGCAGAAAAAACCTACACCCAGTCTAATTGACCCCGTCTCATGATTGCTTCAAAACTCTTCTCCTGTTCATCCAACAGGACCTTTAAATATTCAAGAAGATGAAGCTAGAAAGTAGAAAACAAGAGTAAGAGAAATATCTCTTTTCTCCAGTAGGAAATTTCATATAATCATTTCTGAACCTAGCCAAAGCCATTGGTTTAAGCTTTGCGACTCAGTCACGACTTTGGGGAGCGCGGGGTTTTCCAGTATACCAGTTATAAACTGGAGGTTGGTGCCAAGTAGAAAGTATTTTATTTTTGTGGAATTAATGGATTTCCAAAGGATTTAGTTCTGCAGAGCTGGTGGTCAAGAGAACACAACCATTTCTAGCAAATGTATCTGGAATCTCATTTCCACACACTTCACCATGCAGTGATATTCATTGGAAATAAACAAATTTACTCAGGCTTAACTGAAAAGGAAGTAATAAAATCACAAGTCTTGTTCTATAGTTTTAGACATGTTTTTAGACATTAGATGTACACTCAAACTGTCCGTTAATATCCAAATACTACCATTATCAATAGTAAGGAAAATCTCAAAAACTGACCCAATAACTATAATTTCAGATCTAAGAACTGAGCAAAATTCAGAGTTAGTTATGGATGCTGAATTTATTTTTCTCCTCGGAGATACTGATAAATACACTCCTCCTAGCTCTACCTACCACCTCCAAATTTTTTTCTATATGTTTATTGGCAAGACATCAGAAATGATGGGCCTCTTGAGATTCATAATTAGGGACTTCTGAAAACTCTTCTTGAAATAAAATGTGACCGGAAATCTCAGATTGACTTGGCCAGATTCTTAGGTAGACATGTAAAATGTTAATCGTTTGAACGTGGTACAAAAAATGTTCCACTTGTAAAAATTGTTGTGACTATCCAGCGTCACGGGAACATATTGTGGATTGCGTCGGAATTTCCCGGGAGGATTTATCATCAAATTTCTTGCTATTCATTGACTTTCTGACAGTCAACAATTCATTGGAGTTGATCTGACAAAAGTGAGATCTTTAAAGATGATAAGCCACAACACAACATCAGAGACAACTGTTTAAAAAGATTAGGGTGATCCTCCTGCTTCCTTACGAAGGATTTCAATCCTCAATGAAATTAACATTTTCAAGTGATATTACAGGAGAAAAGCAAACTATAAATCAATGATGGAACAATTTTATTATTTACAAAACCATGCTCCTGAGTATGAGCAAGTGGATGGCTTCCCTTTAAGTTTCTCCTGTTTACCAATATAAAATATAATTAGTAGTCCTATTAAAATCATCTGACTCAACACAATTTATTTTAAAATATAAAAAGAATTTACATCTTGTAGTAAAAACTAACATATCAACCATGCAAAGAACCCCATTAATTAGACAGCTGTTAATTACCTCTGGCATAAGGCTTACTAAAATGAGTATGACTGTCCAAAATCTTTTGGTCTATTCTAATTTGACAATGTTATCAGAAGACAGTTTATATACCTCCATGTGTAATTGATTTTATCTATATGGATTGTTTATTTTTTATTCCGGAGCTATAGGGAATATCCGAATTTTATGATCTCTTTTTTCTTTATTTTGTTGTACTTTTGATTGAATACTGTATTTCGTTATTTAATACAATTGCATTTTGAGTTTAAGTGTTTGGTTTGTAAGACTCAATAAATAATTACAATAAAGTTTTAAGTTGAAATTAAATTTTTTTATCAGTGGTGAAATTTTAATATAATTTATATTGACGAAAATTTTTTTATGAAAAGTAACATTGCTGTAATTATGGCTTTATGCGGGATATTAATTAAATAAACCTTTATAATAAGAATGAACTTTAACTTCTCGTGTGGAAAGCTAACACGTGTTTTTCCCCCTTCAATAAGTTGTGCAATCGAACTTAAATTCTTGTTGGAAAAAAATTTACCGACATACTTCAAAAGTTTTATAGTACAAAAATCATCCGTGTAATCATGGAAGAATTAATGCTAAGGAGCTCTTTGAATGAAAATGATTGGATAGAACGCTTATTGCAAGTTTTATAGCTAGGAAGTCGATAATGACGAAGTCAAAGGTGAAGTTCAACTATTAACAATTGATGTAATTCGAGAAGGTTTGAAATGTGTTACAAGTATGGAATGACATTTTCTTACTCATGATTCTGACATATTGAGTGTTGAAATTTTATTTCGTTGTACTTTTGATTGAACGCTGTATTCCGTTATTTAATACAATTTCATTTTAAGTTTAAGTGTTTGGCTCGTAAGACTCAATAAATAATATCAATAAATTTGACAATAAAGTGCAAAAAAATTTCAGTGTAATCTTCAATTTTGTATTATTATTAATTAGATATACTTGAATAAAAACCCACTATTGTGCTAGAGAAACCTGCCAATGATAGTATTTTCGGTCTAATTCACAATAAATATGTACGCCAACTATCAAGCAAGATGATTAATTTTATTAGTTAGTTGTTTTATTATTAATTTTAATTTGAATTTTTAAATGTTGCACGTACTTATAGAGGGAATTTTCAATGCGTACTAATTTTAATTTTTTGTGTATTAAGAATAAGTTGGGTTTCTATTTTATAAATATGTAATCCGGATTTCGTTATTATTTTTTTGCTTAGATTTTTGAGAAAATATTAAATGTTTTTTCATCTTACACGATTTTTTAAAGTTGCGGAATATATCGCTAAATTTACTATACGTGCTTGTGTTATTTACACGAGGTCTAAAGGTACGTGGATAAAAAAGGAATGTGAAGTTCAGAGATAAAAAATTCAATTCTTGGGCCTTGTTTTTTATTTGTAGCTCTGATTGCTGTTTTTTAAAACATTAATAATGAAATTCTTTTTTCAGAAGTTCGAGGTAAATAACAAATTACAACATTCAGAAAACACTCATTAATTGATAATAGGAGGTATTTTTATTTTCGTGAGACAAATAATGAAATAACAGATAATTCAGTAGTAGAAATCAGCATTTTTCGGGAAGAGGTCGGAATTACTTTATCATCATCCTAACACGAGAAAGGAATTTGCTATGTCATAACAAATTGGAAAATCAAAATAACAGGAGAGATGACATATGATAACGTTGCTTTCCGTAGATTGAGGAATAACTTTTTTTTGCACGATGAATTATGCTTTTTGAGTAGTGGCATTCATTTGGGCTCGCTAGTTAATTGTAAAGGACATCTGCCACCAAAACATACCGTATCAATCATTAGTAAAGAATGGGAAACATTTCTGTGAGTTACAACAATCAAGGGAAGCTTCTGAGTATACTTCAGAGAAAATATATAGGAGTCGCATAAAATTTAGTCAAACAAAATTTTTGATAATGGCTCGTTTTTTTACACGTAGGTGATGTGTACTTTAATAGCATCGAACTATGCATGTTAATCCAACCACTTGTTTGTACTCTCGATTAGTTTACATAAAATCAAATCATCTAAAATTTTGTGGTTATTTAGAATTTTGATAAGAAGCTAATAATTTACCTGGGCACTGGTGCCGTATAATCCATAGTTACAAATTCTGAGGGTTTTTTTTTTTTTTTTTTTTTTTTTTTGGCGACGACGAAATGTTGCCAAGGTGACGTCACTGTGACGTAATACCGCGCGAATATATTGTAATTGTGACATAATAAAATCGTTTTTGGAAAACTGTACACATCTAAATATTAAATTTAAACTTGATAAATAAAGAGCGTGAATATATATTATTGAAAAATAAGATTTATAAAATAATTAAACATTAGAAAATACGAATAATTTCCTTATTCGTATTCGTTTCCGAAATTTCTTCGGAAATGAATGCGAATAAGGAAAATATGGGAACTTCGAACAAGTAAATATCAGTTCTAAGAAAATCAGAATACGAATTCTAGCGAAAATTCTAGAAGAATCCAAACACGAATAATAATGAAAAATAAAGCAACATTCTGAAAAGAATAAACATAAATTATTAAGTACAAATTAAACTGTTAAGTATAATATATTTAAAAATTTAAATACAGAAACAGTAATTTTAAAAATGTATATACAAATTTTCTATAGTATTTTATAGTAATAATATAAGTTATAAAAATGCCATGCATGTAAACTAAAGAAAGAATATGTCGACACAATTTTAAACAGTAACTTTAAATTAATCCCGATTAATTTTTCCAACGATTTCCCGAAAAAATTAAATGGGTTCAATTTCTTTTCTTCACAGGATTTATGGAATAAATAAAATGCTAAATAAAATTTAAAATCCGTTTGGCAATTATGTGTCGGCAATTTACTCTTAACTTGTCTCCATGTGCTTTCAATAGTATTTGTATTGCATACTGTAGTTTCATCCATGAATGTGACACTGTGATTAACAGTCAAATGTTCATAGTCTTCGCTTCCTAATGAATCATAAGCCTTCCAAGAATCGAAATAAATGTCTGTGCCTGACTCAATCCACTGTTTAATAATATTAACAAGTTTCCCTTGTTCTATCGTGTACTGCTACCAAAAATAACTTTCCGCTACCTCTCTCGACACCACCAAACACCCACTGACCTTCTATTGGATGCCCTTTATGGTACTTCCTCTTTCCAGATTTTGACTCGTCAATTTCAACAATTTTACCTTCACCACCTGTCTTCTCTAAAGGTGCTTAGCTGAGTAAAGCATTATTTCCTTTATGAACTGCCTCCAGTCTGTTGAAGCTTGTTTGCTAAAAGAATATTCCCTTTGAATATCAGTTGCTTTACTACCACGAACAATTTCGTAAGTCAAAAGAAAAATCTCCTCAATCTTCAATTTGCGGCAAGAAAACCAAGAACCATACCTATTAGATTTCTGGGAATCACAAGACTTTCTTTTAAAATTTTTGCTGCTGTAGAAAACATATCCACCTGAGAGGCTTTTCTTAGCCGAAAGTCTCATTTGACTTCTGCATTTTAAGCACACTAACTCCGTTTTCAGTATTCCAATTTCACGCAAAAATTCTAGCAGAATTTCCTTTTTCTCACACAGTTTAAAAGAGAAAAAACGATTAGCCTTTCAATCCAGACTAAAAATCTGCTTACCACCGGAGAAATTGTACGCCAGTCCAGAACTAAAAACACCTTGGTATTTTAAAACGATATTTTGTGCTACAGACATAATTAATCTTAATAATTTTGACAAATATTGAAAAAATAAATGCAGAACACAAAAATGATTATTTAAAGTAATGAAAAAAAGCAATACAACCTGGAATTTAAGTATTCAAAATGTCAAGCAAATTGTAAAACACACTAAAAAAATCTTGCGCAGTTAACTCGTAAAAATCTCTAGCAAAATGCTGAAATAGAACAAAATGTTCTAAATCCCGTCGCGATGACGTTAACACTAAGGTTGTCAAAATTGAATTTTCACCTTAATTCTTATTGGTCTTCAGGTGTATGACATAATAATAATCATGTTGACAGATACAAATGAATATCCGCCAAAAAAATCGCCAATCTCAGAATTTGGCACATGGATTATACGGCACATGTGCCTTTACCTAAAGTTCACATTCCGTTTTGAACTTTTGAATTAATCAGAATTACAGGGAGAGAAAAATGTGTGAAAATGTTTCTCTCTCTCTCTCCCATATATCTTTTAGTATCTGGTAATTGAAATGATAGCTATTTTGCCTATTAATATACAAAGAGTATTAATGTGCAATGCATTTTAATGGATAATTAATTTTATGTATTATTATCAAAACCAATCGATTATAACAAATATAGTTTAACAACAATACTTAACTTACATTAGTTATCATTACAATACATATCATTTTAGAGAATCTTTGTGAATATGTTTTTTTTTTATATATGTGCTATTGTTTTCCTTTTTCTCCTGTGCATATTTTCACTGGTTAAACAATTAACTTATTCAATGTTTATATAATTAATTGTTGCGATGCATGAATGAACTGTTGACTGAATAAACTTGTACAAAAATGGTCATTAATTATAGTAATGGTTAGGCCAAATAGATATCTTGTATAATCATTTAAATTTTTAATTCTTTAATGTGATATAAATTATCAGTTTGACAAAAGTTTGATTAGTTTTCTTACTCTATAATATATTATCCTATTTGGATTTTCTAGTTCAACCCTGAGGAAGTTAATAATAATTCTTGATAATTTTTTGTTTTAAAGGTTCATACACACATACAAAACTAATTTCTTAAAAAAATCAGTTTAATGGATTGAAAACTTTGAAATATATATTAAATTCAGAATGTAAGAAAAGAAAATGGCTGAACAAATTGAACTCTTAGAATAATTTTTGTATATTTTCAATAATGGTTTATTTATCCGAATCTAAATTTCATAAGAGTGTTATATCTTTTTACTTATATCTTTTTAATTCACTTTCTATGCCTGAATTGAGTAGCTTAAGAATTTAAATAGCTCTCTTTCCAACAAAATCTGAACGCTATCACAAAAATGTCAAAATAAATTCTAGTAGTCTTTAAAATGTACGAAGAAGCATTTTATTTTTTGCTTAATCTTCAAAATTGTATTCCATTTTAACTAGCTCATTAACGAAGAAAGAATGTTTCTACAGGAAGATGTACTCATAAATATCCCTATAGTTCATTTACTGTTATAATAAATAAGCAAATTAGAATGTGTTACCATTGAGGTGCATTTAGTTATTTTATTACTCCAAAAATTTTAGTCTACAGCTACAGGACCACTATCAGGCATTGATATACTCCTTGGGCAAAAGGTTATTTGAATATTTCCTCGCAGACACTATTTCGAATTATATTAGTTGTTATTTTTAATTTTTCAGTTAACTGGATTTGGCAAATAAGACATTATTATCTCATTGCAGATCTATCTGCAATCGTAAAATTATAAAAATTTCTTCACAACATAAAGTTGTATTTTTTAAATGATTTCATATTTTAATTGTAATTATCATAAAGAAAGCCCAAACGTATATAAATTTAGTTTATATTTACTTTGATAAAAAAAATTTTGAACTTTTTCTATTGGAATAAAACTTAACGCAAAAAGTTTTTCTTAAAATTACCGATAAGTAAAAAGTCCCACTTCTCTCATCTTCACCAAAATAAATTTTTCCAAATTTAATTTCATTTGAATTTTTATTATTAATATATAAATCGAATATATTTCTGTGATTATTTTTAAGTTTTAAAATATTTTGCCAAATATTGGGAATTTAACGATATATGTTCCTGGTCCTAGTAACAAAGAGCACCCAGTAATAAAAAGAGAGTTTCTCAAATTCATATCCCATTTTAAAAATTTTTGAAGGATATTCATAATAACTCTTAGTAACCATGTAATAAAAATAATCAACAAAATCACTGTCGTAATGGAAATTAGTAAAATTTTATTAATGCTTGTTATTACAGTTATAAATTTGCATATCAGCTAAATTGGACATAATTTTCCACATGAATATTTTTCTGGGTTTATATTTATATTTTATGCGTACCGTAAGGAATTTTTGTTTCTATCTAAAAATTTTAATTTATTTTTAAGTGTTTTAATGGAATTTGTATTTGTATAAAAAAAAAATATTTGTCAATAGAAATCTGACAATTTCATTTTGAGTAGTGCTGCCCTCTATCGAAGAACGATGAAGCATATATTTAAAACATTTTTTTCTACACTCGCATTTTTTTTAAATTGATTTTTAACTGGAATATATATATATATTTCTATGAAATTTTTCAATATTATTTATTTTTTTTACTATCAAGAATAACACCAGCAATTTATTGATAATTGTTTTCTAATTTTTAATTAAATTCTAAATTACTATGAAAAATTAATTTTAACCTGAAAAATTCAAAGTATTTCACCCACATGCATGCTAAGGAATGTAAATCAAAAGCACAATACAAAGTCTTATTGTTTATGTTTGTTATAATAACGGTTATTCCCAACATTTTTGGTTTAGAGATAACACTTTAAATATATCCTTTAACGTTTCTGCAAAACATAAATTTTAATGCTAAAATTTTAATATTTCATTAATATTTTAATGAATATGATAGAAATTATAAGATGTAAATAATTGAATAAACATAATTATATTAAAATTTAAGCTGTACTTTTGTTAATGATTCATATCATTTCTTAATTTTGAAAATCATTATGGATGATAATAAAGTTCAAAGTTAATTTCGTGAGAAATCGGCTTATGTATATCATGTCTTGGACAAATTATATAGAAAATTTAAGATTTAATGACAATAAAGTTTATATATACTTACATACACGCATGTATTTATTTCTGTGTTACATATACTTTATTTTTCACAAAATCATTTTTATAATTATGTAATATCTAATTTCAAAAAGAATATTTTAGAGCGGCAATATTCTGTTTTAATTATCATAAATATTTTTTTCTAGTTTTAGCAGCAATTGTCTAATATTAAATATATATATATATATGGTATAACTACTTACGTAGATTTTAACATCATAGACGCTGCTTTATTTTCCTTTGTTTGTAATCCATAATTGTTTTATATTTGTTAAAATTAATTCCATAAAATATCAAATTGTGAATTTTTTTCTTAAATAATACTCAAATTTAAATTTAATTATTTAAAATTATAAATATTGATCATTTAAAGTTAATAAAAATGTATATTCTAAATTTTGATTAGTATAATTAATATTAAAGTTCTTTTTATTACAATTTTTTCACCGAAATTGTACAACACTATCTTTATTTTATATAGCTAAAACATTTTCTAAAATATTTATCTATCAGCGGCATTTATTAGCAATACAAGATTTGTATATAAATAAAATAAATTATAAACCAAAGACCAATTCTCTTAAGAGCCAAAAATTTCCTTTTATGTACATTAATAAAATAAAATTATGTATTTTTCATTACATCTAAAATAAAATAAGAATCTACGTATACAATTTAGAAAGAAAACAATGGTAATGTGTTATTCATAAGAGAAAACTGGCAAATAAAGTATCTCATAATATCTAACTACTTAAAGCACCTCATTAAGTGAGTTATAATAAATGCTTTAGGGTTTCATCAAGCCTATACACAGAACTATTTGTAAATATTATTTCAATGAAAGCTTTCCTTTCAAAGCTATAATTTGCATTTTATTGATACTATAACGTCACCGTTATTGCTTGCAAAACCCCAAGTTAATTCCAGATTTTAATTGAAATATAACATCCTTAGCAGCTGTGGAAGAGATTGATTTCCTCTGTTTGAATTCCAGGAACAACGCAGTACCAAAAATAGTCAATTAGTTGTAAATTAGAAGATGATGTGGGATCGGCAAACAGTATTTGTGAAGAACCATTAAGTACTTCATAACAAATTAAATTCCTTAAATTAAACTGGAATTATCTGGTGAATGGACCAATAATTTATTGCCTCTTCACTCTTTCTGATTCGAATCGGTGAATTGGTAAGAAATTTGCGTCAAAGAGTAACCTCAGTAGATGGATCTGGAGGTCACTGGAGGCCAGATGTTCTGGAAAACCTGGTATATAAGTAGCAGGCCCTTGTGGGAGCAGAAGAGAACTTCGACGTACGTGTGGTGTTCCTGATACTTCTCTTAAAAAAGTCCCTGAGCGGACAAGTCTCAGCGACAGAAAGAGAAGAGTGAACTGCCTTGAGCTCGAGACCACGAAGACTGGCGCCAGACCGCGAGTTTGAATACCTGGAGACTTCGGTGCTCTCCGGAGAAAATAGTTGACATTACAAAGTGACTTTCCAAGGCTGTTTCCCGAGTGCGGAATTCAGGAGTCTGGTTCCTAGTACCCCGACAGAATGTGCAGCAAACGTTCCAAAAAGTGAGAAATTCATCAATTTTCCACGAGCTTACACTTTATGACAGCTCTGGTAATTATTCTGCAAATTTGTAAATAAATATTTAGTCAAGAATATTGAATTCCGGAAAAATTATTCCTTAGTGGCCCTTTCTTACCTATACTTTAGCCTACCCAGACTGAGTAAGCTACAATATTAAAAAATACGGAAAATTTTGCTGATATAAATTATGTTTATTTTCACTTATATTCAATAGAATTAAACAGCTACTATTGATCCCAGAAATCTTTTATTAAAGTACAATTTATAATTATTTGTTTCTGCAATTAAGCTTACTATTAAACAAGAGTTAAAATACATGGTTTTAAACCAGATTTAATAAAACTAAACAAGTAATATATTTATGAAAAATTCATTAACACGTTTGATATCTATATAGTATATTGCTTTAATGAAATTTATTTTTAAGAATGCTTATTATCATAAGTTTGATTTAAATATAAATACTTATTAAAAACAAATAAAAATTACTTAAGTCCATGAACACTCACTTTGTTTCACGAAAATGTTTCACATAAAGCCTAAAATGGTGTTTCATGTTAAGGAAGGGGATATCTAGAATATAATATAGACTATAGTTGAGGGAATCATGTTTAAACTAAAATAAATGAGAGAGAAATACATTGATTCACGTTTTGATTCGATTAAATTTTGACTAAGCAAAAATCATTAAAAAAAAATAACTGCTTTCGATACTCAATTACATAATCAACAATTTTCGAGGAAAAATTTAAACTGCTGAAAAGGCATCTTAAAAGTACTTTCTATTAATAAAACATTTATTGAACCCGAAAAATGCAAAAAAAATTTGTCAACAGTGCAGTATATTAGTAGGAAAAGTACGATCGATCAGCTGCTCTATAGTACTTTCACAAATCACATAAAAAACAAATAAACATTCATAACTCAACTTTAACATAATGGTATGGATGTCATGACTGATGTTGCCTCAGCTTACTTTCTTGTACTAATCCAGAGTTGGATTCTATTTATTAGGTGGGAGTAGGCAGGTGAGAGACTTCATAATTCAAAAAACAGTTACCAAGCATTGCAGAACATTAATACCTACGTCCTTTCTGCTTGGCTTACTAGTGCCTTCTATTATTTGACTGCTTGTACGCACAGTCCTTAGTTTATGTATGCACGTCGGCAATCGCATTTAATTTTAAGAAACACAAGAACAATATTTACGGAAAATACAAATATATTAATATCTAAATTTTATGCATATAACAACAAATTATTAACATCATTATAAGTGTAGAGGATTAAATTTAATATAGATTTAACAAATTTTCTTTAATACAAAGTGTATTCCATAAACATATTTTACTAAAAAATATCGTATAAGAAAAAGTTGGATTAAAATTAAAATTTTATTCTGTTTTGTTATTAAATTGTTTTGAAAATTGCAAAAAATATATAATTTTCTTAATTCTTTTTTTAAAATTTAACTTGTAAAGGAATCAGTTTAAGAAACATGATTGTAAATAGCTGGCACTTTACTTTTTTTAAGAATTTTTTTTTTATTATGGATAAATAAATGACTCAAAAATATGTTTTTAGTTTTTTTTAATCACAAAAGATTATATTCAATTACTCAACAAACTACTTCAAGTACAGATCATTGCATTTGGAATGACTAAATAAGTATGCCTAAAAACTTGTAATAAATTAAAAATAAAAACATTACTTTTAAATACTAACAAAAAATTAAAATAATATGAGTTTATAAGATTTAAATAAATCTTAACTTAAAAAAATATGTATGTAAATATGGCAAAAATGTTTCAGCACCAAACATATGTATTTCGACACGAATTACGAATTCGCTATTTTTATGAAATTCAATCATATTTATAGCCTGGTTTATACAAATAATATACGGAAGATTTATTTAATTTTCTTAATAAATTTTATCCATTAGATAGAAATTATATACTTATGACAGAAACATCTGCTCTTGCTATTTCTGGTACATCTCCCCATAATCAATAAGTGTATGACGTATTTAAAACAGCCAAGTTAAGTAAATATTGTATAATTATGGCTTTTAAGTTAATCTATTGGGGTAATATATATTTATAAGAAGTCTGAAAACTAATGAGAAAGTTGCATTATACTTTAGTTTCCATACGATCTTATATCATATCTATAAGTAAAATAATTTTTTTTCCTAACAATAAAAATTATTTTTTCGGTAATACTATCAAGAAATAGTATAATCAATCAATAGATTGTTTTAAAAGAGGATAATAATAATCTAAATGCATAGCGATTACTAATGAAACAAATTAGTGGGATTGATAAGGGCACAAAGAAAATTCAAAATTAAGTAGTATTAAAGATGTCGAAAATATTATTAATTCAAATTAAAATTGAAAATAGGATAAAATGATATAACCAGCACCAATATATTGGTGCAATTCAAAGTATATAATTTTTTACTTTTGCAAAAAAGTACATATTATAGGAACGTTGCTAGAATTTTATTCTGAAAGGGGTCTAGAAGAAAAAAAGAAATGGACAATTTGCAAAAATGCTATAAAACTTTCATGATATTTCATTCATAAATCAATTGTTAATGTAGCCATGGTGTTTTGTTCTTCACATATTCACTTCAAAAGGATTTTAGTCTTGGGAGCAAGAAAGGTATTGCTATTGAAATTGCCTACTTTTCTTTTTGTCTTATTTAATTTGCCTTCGGAAAAGTGCTTGCTATTTTTAAGAGATTTTAACCATTGATTCATTGTGGTGTACTATATAATTGGATATTATCTCGAATGTTAGAGCTATATTTTTTCTCTAAATTACATCAGGATACTTGGAAGGCCCAAATTAAGATGGGCATACTGTTGAAGAAGAATTTAGGATCTTGGGAGTTGCCCAGGCGAAAAGAAGAACGGAAAAGTAAAACTCCTGTAGAAAACACTGTAATACTTAACAGACACAATGGGCTGGGATAAATAGAAGAAGAAAATATCTCATCTGATTTATTTTAAATGAATACTTTATTTATTGATCTAATTTAAAATCATTTCAAATTTGTATTTAATCGTGGTCATTTTATTTAATCGCAATCAATTTTATTAGTATTATCTGTAACTGTAATGTTACAAATAAGTTGTCATTGTTTGTTTACATTCTTCATTTAAATTTTGTATCTTATAATGGAAACAGGGTTTATCAAAATTTTTATTAAAGACAGTCAAACTCTGTCATAATAATTTTTTTTTTTTGGTATTATTTCAAGATTTCTACATTTCATTAAAAATTAAATTCGATTTTGGATTGTAAAAAATTGGAAAATTTACAGATGGTTATAATATAAATATTTCAACTTTTACTAACTAGTTTGCTCTGAACCTCAGTAGTATGTTTAATTTACTTATTGATAGCTAATTAAGCCTTTAGTTGATCTTTCTTAAATGTAAATTTTGTAAAAAAATTAAATATTGATTTTCACAATTAGTCAATTTCTCATTTTTAATTTTTAATGGCATCTCTCTTTCCTTTTGTTATTAATTATTAAAATATTTAATGGACTAAAATGCTATTTCACAAGCTATATTATTTCAAACTTATATAATGTTCTGTATATCAACTTAACTGATGGGTTGGAATATTTCTAAGCGTAGTCTTGTTGCTTAACTGTCATAATTTTTAAAACTATTTTTTTTAATTATAATGCTTTTTACTTCAACAGTTACTAACTAATTTTAGTAATTGTTTCTCTGATGTTGTTTTAAAGATTTTATTAGTGAAATAAATTTCCCAGAACTTAAAAATTTTACCACCAGAAGTGGGAGAAATTAATTTTTATCAGAAAATTAATATTACACTGAACTATGACATCATTAATATCATTTGATATGATAAGAAAAACATTCACCTTTTATTCTACAATTTTTGATTTTTAAACTCTATTGAATGAGAAACAAATTTAAGTACAAACAGTGCTATGATGAATATGCTTTTGATAATTTGTGTTTGACAGCCATCATTAGGATCAATGAAAATATATTTGAGATTGGTGCTTAATCCAGCTTGTTTTAATTTTTCATTTTTTTATACCTTTAAGTGTCGAATTGTACTTGTAATAGTTTTCCAATATTTTTTAGATATATTCTGCCAGAAAGGCTAGGCAGTGAAATTAAATTTTTTGTCACATTTCAAAACATACCTACTGAAGATACAGCCAACAATATTTTCTAACATGAGAATCGAATATTATCTAATTAACAATATTACCTATATAGCATATTTAAATTTATAAGTTAGCCATTAATGCATGACCATAAACTTCCTTCATACAATCAACTATAGTGTTATTCATGTGAAATTTCATTGTGACACTGATAAAATTCAGTGGCTGTGGATAAAGTTGATTGTAAATACCACATATAACTGAAGTTAATTGCTGTTAAAAATCTGATTTTCAATTCTTCAAACAAGTTTTTTGAATAATTCCTCATTCTAGCATAAATTCTTTTAAACAAATTTCTTCATTTGGGAAATCATATCCATGATAAAAATTGTAATAAAATTAACATTGTAAGATGTTACCCTGGTGAAAAAAAAAATTGTAACTTTATTTGAATCTTGTGGTGATTTTAGTGAAACATATGGAAGTAAGTCTGGATCCAAAAAAGTACCACCATTTTTATGTATAATTTATATTGAAAGTGAAGATTTGCATAAAATTAACATGACTTACATGTTTTTAATAAACTGTTTTTTTTAGTTATTATAATTACTAATAAATAAACAGACAAAATTTTAAATTACAGTTGAAATTTTTTAGTGAATTTCATTTTGATATACATTGTATATACGAATTATATATATATATATCCTGATTTTTGTTTTTTAGATTGGTATCTCCATATTTTGTAAAAATCTAATTTGAGCTATTTTAATTCAAAAAGAGTTATTACAGAAACGTTAAATATTACTCTAATGTAATAAATGTATAGAAGTATTAATCTTACATAATACTAACTAGGTTGGTTTGAAGTATAGAAAAATATAATGAAAGAATATGCTGTTATTTCACAAACTGTAATATTATTTTTTGAAACAAAAAATACTAGTTTCATACTGGATATGCATTAAGTTAAAAAACTTTGAAAGCAAGTGCGCTGTATGAATTAAAAATTAAGAATTTCTGGTATAGATGGTAAATAATGAACAGAAGTATTTTTCTATCATGATTATATCCTTTATTTATATTTATACTTACCTTAAAAATATATTTATAATTTTGGGAGAAAATTCACATATATAATTTGTTTAACTTATAATAGAAGAAATTATGTATTAAGTGCACAGGAAAAGCGCACAATATTTTAATTAGATTTATTTTGCCAGACTTGGAAGAAATTTTATGTTTGTCAACATTCTTATGAAATGATTAATGCTATAAAAGCTTAAGAATTTCATTGTCTTTCTTTGTCTTGCATTATTTTCATCATTGTTTAATATTTTATATAATGTAAGCATTGATTGAGCAAAGAAATTTTAATTTATGAGTGAAAGTATATTTATGTGTTATAGCAATAATCATTAAAAAACACTTGAGAGATTCATTAAAAAAATATTTGAACAGTCAAAGAAAAAGTTTCATTTTGTCACACACACTTGTCTTTTGTCTTTTATTAATTCAGGAAAACAATTTTATTAAATATTGTGTTAACAGATATTAATCATTTAAGAAATTTTATTTTTAATTTTGTGAAAAAATATTTTGAAGTAAATTGATTATTTGATGCGATTTAAAAATTTAATTATTGTAGCTCTATGTCCTTCATTACTTAACTAAATGGCACCAAAGTAACTTCACAAGTAATTACTATTATTGTGCTACCTTTAATGTATACTTTTTTTTTGTTTTGGTAATTGTTTTAAAGTGTATCTAACTGTGTAATATACTTTAGAATATTTATTATCTTAAAATATATCAAACTTTGAAGTATAAATATTAGAAATATTGAAAAATAAATTAAGAAAAATAATTATTTTATTTAAATTATGTATGTGGAGTGTTTTTACATTACTTTGGAATTTTTTTTATTACAGGAAATATGGGTATTTCTTCTGTAGAAGTCGGTAGCAGAATACATTGTGAAGGAGAATATGGGACTGTTCTTTATGTTGGTCCTGTAGAAGGCATTGATGGTAATAAATTTTGGTTATAGGTATATGTTATACATTTTTCTTCCAGCCATCTTTGAATACACAAGGTTTTGAAAAATTAGGAAATAACAGTACTGTGTAAGGCAAACAATTTAAATTGGTATAAAAGTTGATAGAACTTTTGCAAATTATGTTAGTTTATATATATATATATATATATATATTATTATTATTATTAATCTACTCTAATAAATATGTGATTATTAAAATTGATTGAGTGTTAATACAACATTAAGTTCTTAGGTTTATTTTTTTATTTTAGAATGTATTATAGTTTTTTCTTATAAAAATGTATTCTTGTAATAGTTATTTTTATAAATGTTTTCAGAATTGATGAAATGAATAAGAAAATCATGTGGATAAGTTTTTGTGTTGTGTGTATAATTCTTCCTTGGGTTGAGCAAGGTTGACTCAGCCTTTGGTCCCTTCAGTGGGTCAATAAACAGAGTACCAAATATGCTTGGGAACTAAACATTGGGGGTATTACATTAGGCTGACCTTACCAGACCAGAAAATATGCTTCTCACACCCCAGGGTACTCAAGAAAACAGATATAGGCACTGTAGGCCTTGGTCCACATATGGGTTGTGCCACATGTTTAATTTAGTTTATCTTTCTAAAAAGAAAAACATTCAATTCTCAGTGAAGCATTTCATGACCTTACTGTGTTAAAAAAAATTCTATTCAGTAAATTTTTTCTAAGTTAATTGAATAACTAAATTTAGAAAATTAAAATTTTATTTTATTTTTAATTTAATATTGCTTATTTAATTATTTTTTAAAAAATGTCATAATTGTAATTAATTTATATAATTTATATTAGTTTTAGAGTAATATTGGAGAATAGTTAAGACTAAATAATTTATAATTTTAGGATAATTCATATTACATATTGATATTATGTCTTGTATACATGAGTAGATTAAAATGGTATTGATAATTTTTCTGGATTATTTTTTATGTGCAATTAATATTGGTTATAAAATTTTTCATTTTAGGTACTTGGCTTGGTGTAGAATGGGATAATGTATCAAGAGGAAAACATAATGGATGCTATAACGATGTAACTTATTTCAAGACAAAGTATGTTTCTTTATACAAAAGCTACTTATATTTTCATTTTAAAATAAATATTGAAAACAAATTTTATTTGTATGATCTTTTAAAATTATGTTATAAAATAATTATAAGTGTTATACTATTAGAAACCTGGTGATAGCATTTCACGCTCCCAAGGCACAGGTCCGAGGTTCAGTCTTTGGACTGGGGAAGGTCGACTCAGCCTTTCATTCCTTCAGTGGGTTGATAAACTGAGTACCAAGCATGTTTGGGAACTAAACACTAGGCGTTTCACATTAGGCTGACCACCTAATCAGGACCTATGCTTCGTACCCCATGGCTTCTTGATCATGAAAACAGAGATGAGCACTGTTGGCCTTGGCCCATATGGGCTGTCATGCCACAGATTTTTAGTTTTTAGTTATACTATTATTTATAGTAGAAGACTTTATTTTTTAAAAAATTATCAGCAAGTATTTTCAATCCTCTACTGCTGAAATTTTTAATTTTTTTATTTATTAGAGATTCTCTTGTATTTGCACAATTAATTATTATATTTGTCATGAAAATATTTATTTTGTAATGAATTAATTACTTAATATTGTCAATTTTTCTTGTAATAGCTATTCCACAGACACTTCTAATTTGTATAAGATTATTATTTATTATGAGATCAAAAACATTATATTATTGTATCACAAACATTATATTATTGTATATCACAAACATTATATTATTGTATATAATAATAAAATGTTAAAATGAATTAATGTTATAAGAATTTTTCATACAATGTTATAGTATAATATAATATTATGATCTATAATTGTTTGTTTTCTTGTGAAAAGAGTGAGAAAATCATTTACATTATTCAGTGGCACATTCTAGTTTTATAAATGAACACTTGTAGTATAAAAAGAAAGATTTAATTATAAATTTTATATCTAATCAAGAGTTTAGTTAATTAGTATATTTAATATATGAATGTATATTCATTGCTGGTTGTTAAAATTGCAATACCAGGAAAGGAAGCAGATATTAGGGTATGCAAATGATTAGCATTTTAATGCATTTCCAGGATGTACCATTTCAAGTATCATTTCCTAGAGTAACAAGTGATGTTTGAAATGCTGCATAAAAATAATTTGCATAGTGGATTTTTCATTCAGAAATAACTTTATAAAGTTGGAATTTTTCAGAATATCATGTTTTCCTTGAATCCTTTGAAGAAATCCTTATCAACAAGCATTAGAATTTGGTATTTAAAGAAACATTGCCTATTGAGAGTAAATTATCATTTTGTGATATTGCCATTTGCTTTGATTGAAATCCTACCAGTGTCATGCAAATATAGAATTAGGAGAATACTAAGAATAATACTGAAATGCATGCAAGATCTTAATCCACTCTTATAATTAAGGACCAAGTAAAGAAATATGTTATGAAGTCAACTTTTCAAAACTGTATAACTATATCACAGATAATTTTTTAAAGACTGGTGTTGTTTGCATGCTGCAAACAAGAACTGTTGTCCAGTATTTGCTTGTTGAACAAGCTGATGTTTGGAGAGCATGGATTGTCATCATAGCAACCATTACTTCAGCTTCCTGTGACAGTGCAAGGTCGATGTAAACATCAACTTTGATGCATGTAATGATAAAGCTGACTCTGTATGTAGCCTTCTGATGATCAAATACATCTCTGGAGACTCTGAGAAAATCACCTGTTGCCTCTTTGGATTCAGTATACTCATATAAGTCCTTCATCTGGTGTGCTAGTTTTGAACAACTTCTGATATCTTGATGCCAGTGATTGTGTGCCTTGTCTTCAAGGCTTGTAAAACCCAATCTTTCATTAAGATAATGCAAGTACACATGTTGCACATTATGTTCTGACCTGCAGAGAATATTTAATTGTTGTCTAGACTTGCACAAATCACTCATTAGCTGAAAACATCTGATCACAGGTTGCTGAGAGACTGTCCCACTATTCCTGTCAACTGCTATGGTTGTTGCATTTGCATACTTCCTTGTACCTAACCCAGAGTTGGGTTCTAGCAGTCGGATAGGAGTCTTTAAAATTTAAAAGTTGGAATCAAGTGAAAAATCTTCTAATACCTTGATTTTCCACCCCCAGACGTATTATTTCATGTGGAGGGCGTTGCGATTATGGCAAATTTAATGTTGCATTCAATGAATATGATGGATCTTCAATTAAGCCAAGATTTGAACTCACTACAATCTGGTAATGAAAAGTACACCCTAACTAACAAGGCAACCATGGTCACTGAATAAAGTGTGTTACAAACTTGAACTGGTATAGGATGAATTGTCTGTTTTATTCATCCAACATCAATGCATCTCCATACCTAATTGAATGAGGGTCAAGCAGACACCTGAATGATAAGAGCTCTGGACTTTGATGCAATAGTTCATAGGTTCAAATCCCACCTTAGTCATGGATATTCATAATAGTTTGAAATCCACTTTAAACTGTAGGCCCTGTTCTAATTAGTTCTCTTATAAATAAAAAAAAAACACTTTTATGCAACAAATAAACTACCAAGTAAGAGGGACATTTTAGCTGCTAGGAATGGCAATTGTTTCTACTAATATTGGAAATGTCCAAACTGCTTGCAAGTTTAATCATTTTATTTTCATTCCATACAGTTTAAAAATGATAGCTATCCATTTTTAGTTGCTTTCCTTCATGAAGTTGCTATTTTAAATGGCTAATAATGTCTATAATAAAAATTAAGTTTAATTAAACCATTGTTTATCCTTACTAATCATTGAATCTATATATTGCTCTTTGGAATTTCTTCTATAATATTTTAATTCTATGTGTTTAGTAACAATATATTAGTAATTAAATAATTAATTTTAAATAATGTTGCAAGATTGCTCTAGAACTTCCTTTTATGTGATTTCATTGCTAATTAGAATTTAAACTGAATGTTTTCGTAAATATGAATTGTTTAATTTAATTAATTTGATTAATATCAAATGATTTATGATAAAATTATTTCCATGCTTATCATTATTTTTTGCACTTTTCAATATCATTATATTTTCATATATTTCCAGTGGTGTGCAAATTGCATGATTTAAAATTTTATTGAATTATTGTTTTAATCAATATTTGATTTACTGAATCTGTGTATATTTCTGTTAATAAGAATTCTAATATTTTCTTTGAGAATGAAATAAAGTTTTTTGCCTTATTTTAACTTTTTTTATTGTGTGTGGTAACTAGTTATATCAAACTTTTTTTCTTGAGTTTCATTTTTTAATGATTAATGTAACAATTGGGTTATAAAAATTAATATTTCTCTTTCGATTTCTTAATACTTATAAAAATTATATGCCATGAAGTTTGCTCAAGTTTTAGCTGCTGATTTCCCATATTTAATAAGTTTTCTTTTATAGAAATCCAAATGCAGGCAGCTTTATTAGGATTTCTAAAGCTGATGTTGGCATTTCTTGTCCAAAGGCTGTAAAAATGAAATATGGACATGAGAACTCTTCTATTCCACCCAATTTTATTAATTTACCTCAAAAAGGGGGACCAGAAAGACACATAGAAATGGTTGGAATGAAAAAGATTATGGGTAAACAAAGGTAAATTTCTTCACAATTTTATGTTTTTAGTTTTTCAAAGTATAACATTTTTGGTAAATTATGTTAATGTACATGTTGGTTAATTTTGACAGTCAGTGTGTTCATTATTATAAATTTAAGAAGAGAATTCAACAAATTATTCCAAAATTTCAATTGTTGTGCAGTTTCTTAAATTGTATTTAGACAGCTGCTACATACTCTCTTTTAATTCATAATATTGATGTCAGTAAAAGATTTAGTTATTTTTATTAAAGTCAATAAATCTGATGAAAAAATGTATTATTAAACTTGTTATTTATTATTCATTATATTTCAATTTCTTTCTTGTGCACCAATAAATTCGTCTCTCTTTGTTATATACAATTTAATTAAAATTTATTTTCATATTTAATGAAAACATAATGTATTAGGTTAAATAAATGTGAGATTTTTTAAACAATGTTGGTATTTTTTTTCTTTAATAGCTCATAGTAGGGCTTAAAAATGATATTTCAGAAACTTTATAAGTTTGACATAAACAGTTAAAATTCTAGTTAGCAGCTCTATAGCTAAAACTAATTTATTCACAGGTTTACTGAATTGTTTCTAAAATAACTTAGTAAACCTGTGGCAGCCTTTCGAGATAATTTTGATGGTAAGATCTCGGCCGTGCTTTTTGCATCAGAGGCCTTGCTAAACTTTAAGCATGGCAAAATTGTTTTTTTTTTATTTTTTTATTTTATTTTGTTGACTTGCAGACTGCAATCCAGGCCTTGGTATATAAAGGTGTTCCTGCCTCATCTGAAAAAGTTAGGTGTAAAAATACCCTAAGTAATCTTATTGAAAATGGTAATAAAATTGTTCTTCAGTGGATCCCAAGTCATATTGGAATCCCTGGTAATAAGAAGGCTGATTCTTTTGCAAAATTTGCACTGGGTTTGCCTCAGTGTTGTTCTCCCATCCCAATTCGTAACTTCAAGTCTTTGGTGGCATCGGGACTCAAAACATCTTCTAGGGAGCTACACTATTCTAATTTGGCCGCTGGTAAGAGTTGGGAGTCTCTGTTACATCATAAAAATAGAGTTCCTTCTGGTTTGCCCAGGAGAATTATTGTTGCCTGCTTCCGGTTATTGACAGGCCATGACTATCTTCAACAACATCTACGAAATCTCCAATATTGGACCTTGCATCAGTAAACCTCACAAAAACAAAAAATCAACAACATCTACATAGAATTGGGCTGGCTTCCTCTGCCTCTTGCCCCTTGTGTGACTGTGGTGGCTTTATGGATGGACATCATCTTTGGGAGTGTTCTGGTCTGAAAGATATAGACATTGAAGATATTTCCCTCTTCAGTTCTTCATATCTTTACTGGTCAGCAAGACAACGCATGGCCGACTGGCCAAGTCTGGGTGTAGGATAAAAAATATATATATATCTGAAACTAAATGAAATACTGTTAAAAAGCAAATTACAAAGTTATAGAGTTGCAACAATTTCATTTACCAAGTGATATGGTAAACAAAAAATTATGGAATTCACGAACATATTTTTTAAAATTTCCAGTTTACCTAAATTTTGAGTATCTTTCATTGTCTTAATTTGTAAACTTTTTGCATCAATGAAACATTTGAAATTTTTAGAAATGTTTATAATAATTTATATTTTTTCAATCTGTTATGAATACTCTTCAAATAAACAAAAATGTGTATCTTTATATTCTTGATATCTGGAATTATATCCATAATTAATTGGAAATCTTTGAATGATAAAGCACGTAAAAAGTCAAAACATATTTTTTTTTGTTATTTTCAGATTTTTACCTAAATTTATAAATCTATGATATCAACTTATTATCAAAAAATATGCCATGATATTCTTAAAATTGGCTGAATTACCTTGCACTTAATGGATGGAAGTTCACTTTCCAGATTTTTTTTATTTCTTGATTTGAAAATTAGATTGTTTACTGTCTCAATTAGTTTTTGAAATTGCTTATTCAGCAATGAATTATTTTATTAAGCTTTCTTGACTTAAAGTTTTTTTAACAGGGTAAATTTCATCAGGGTAATTTCTATGCACTTATGTTAATGATGTCCATTCCATTGAGATTGGATGCAAAGTGATTGGGATCAAACGATATTTATTAGTATGCTTCAATTTCATTTGGAAAGTGATACCAGATATATTTTTTATGGAAAGAAAAGAGCTTTTGAAAACTTGTATTTATTTGTGAAATATCTCTCTACATGAGAGGTGAATTGATAATATTATTGGCTGAAATCAACATAGATGTACTTATAGATCTAATTATCCTTTGGAAAAGCAATTTTAGATGACAAAACTATTCAAGTGAGATATTAAGTTATCATATTATGTTTAGCTATAGATATAAGCGATTCATTTTTATGATCCCTGTTTAAGACAGCTGCTCTTCAGAAGAATGTTTTAAACTGAAACACTGCCATGTATAGATTAGCCTGCATTCTTTCCTGGTTTAAATCTGATCAAGCATGTTTGGGACACTCATGAGATATGCTAATGCAAGACCATGATTTGTTTCTATTGTCTAGGATTTGGAAATTGCACTTCTTCATAAACAGAACAATATTCTCGAAAATTATTTAGATAACATTATCTGCTATTAGTTGCCATGTTTTAATGTTTATTCTGGTATTGGTTCCCTTAGAACTCAGAATTTACTATTCATATTCTGAAAATCATAGGAATACATTCTGGTCTAAAAGATGAATTTTATATAACCTCTAAGTACTGTCTATCTGCACTTAAATGTAACTTTTGTAAGTTTACTCAATGTCAGCTTGTGTGATTTCATTTTTCTTTATAAAACCGTAATTAGCTGTTATATACATATTTGAGTACTTTTATCTTCTATTTCTGCAAATTGCAACCTCTTTATGTTTTTTTCCCATCAAATTTAATCTTTTTTCTGTTTATGTTCAGCTTTTAAAAATAAGTGCATAAATGCATAAAAAATAAAAATGTATTTAAATATATTGCCAATAATGTTATATAAAATGTATATAATTATATTAAGTTTCTATAATATGCTATTAAATATTTTTAATTTGAACTGATTTAATAATTTTGTTGAATAGATTTTCAGTTTTGTTTATTATTTAAAACATTTAATAATATTTTCACACAAAGTATTTCATTATATAATTTATCTATATTTTATTGTAAGAAAATAAATATTTTTAATATTTTCAGCAATTTTCTAAGTCTTATTGAAGTTGCTTTATCTGGGATGCTTGTTAAAGATCCTGGAAATCCTAATGAACTGAAGGAATTAATTCCAAATGTTAAATACCTGGATTTATCTCAAAATTTATTTTCTTCTTGGGAAACAGTAAATGAGATAGCCAGACAATTAGAGCATTTGACAACTCTTATTCTTTCGTAAGTTAGAGTATGCATAATTTTTCTATTTGAGTATTACATTTCTTAGTCTAAATTTATATAATTGTCTGAAATATTTTTATTCCATTCATATTCAATAAAAAATTAGTTAGTTGCTTGAAATACCAACTGATTTTATATTAGATAAAGTGCCAAAATATTTATTAATTTTTGGAACTTTGCCGAATATAAAATCAATTGATAGTTAATATTTTTATATAAATACTTAACTTAAACATTTTGCATGATAATAATTGAGCCATTTAACTATATATTTTAACTACTTGATTCAATTATGATTAAGTAAAATATATGAACTGAATGTGCAGACAATGCATATTTATCGTAATTGTCAATTAAAAATATTTTTTCATATGTCTAGGATATATATAATAAATAAAAAAGTGTGATTCAATGTTATTAAAAGTTTGTTTTTCCATGTAAAAAAATGTATTTTCAAAAAAAATTTCTGAATTTTTTTTTTTTTAAATTTTTTTAAATGTATTGATATTTTTCTTCACAATTGAATTCGCTTTTATTCAGTTAAACTTTTAATAAGTTATTGAAACTGATATTTTTAGTAAATATATATTTTGTTAACTTAGTAATTATTTTCCTTATTAATAATCTCTTATTTGATCTATAAATGATTTCCAGAGTTAATATAAAGATATTTGTTAATCTGTATTTGCGAAGAAAAAAAACTACATGCACTCATTTAGAATGATATCAAGATTCTCATATTATTACAAGCTTATATCTCATTCATTATACATGATTGCCCTAACAATCTATTTCCTACATTGCATTCTATTGTTTTTAAACCTTAGAGAGTATAGTGCAGGGGGTGAACAAACAAATTAGAAAATGTATGATGAAAATAGTGTTGGTGCAAGCATATCGTGAAAATGTTTTGCTAATTTGAAGAGATATTTTTTTGTGAATAATTAGCCAAAAAAGAGTAAAACATTAAGAATCCAAAATATAATCGTTAAATTACAACTAAATGAAATGATTTGTACCAAATTTTGTTTTGAACTGGATGAAAAACTAAGATTTGACTGTTCTGTAATTGTTAGACATATCCACATTCTTATTATGGTTTGAAAAATTATTTTTTATTAACTTAACCATTTTAATTTTTAGTCACTGAAGTAATCAAAATTTCAAGTGTAAAAATTGATTTAGGAAATTGGCTGCAACAGACAATAAAATAACAAACAGTGATACAAATAACAAAAATAAAAATTCTATAATTATAAACTAAAGTATGTTTATTTACAAAAATTCTGACAATTTAAGTAAAGAAAATAAGTATATCAAAGAGTTTTAAATGTATTTATTTTTGTGATTTGTTTTTCATGAGTGAGGGATTTTATCATTGTTGCTTTCTTTAAAAGATATGCTGGCTAATGCCAGAAAATCATGTATTTTAATATTTATTTTTAAAGTAAAGTAAGTAAAAACAAAAGTTTAAGTTATAAGTGGTGAACAAGAAAAAAGCATTTGTTATTGTATAAATTGCAGAAGAGAAATTTTCATGACAAGTAAACTTCACGGAGGCAAAGTTTATAGCCACAATTTAACTCTGACATTTGTATTTTCCTCTTTAATGAATCAAGAGGTTTTTGAATTGAAGATCAATGTAGTGATTGACCATAAATGATCATTATGTCCTGGAGACACAATGGATGATTTAACTCAATGTATAAAAATTGAGTTGGGAAAAAAGATAATTGAAAAAAAATTCTCCTGTTAAAATTTTGGACTTGGAATAATCATTTCAACAATATATCAAGCTAAATCTGACAAAATTATAAATTTCATATTTGAAGTAATTTTAGCAAATGATAATGTTCGAGCACTGCTCTTTACAAATTTTAAAGAATGACTAATAAATGCGATGATGAAACAAAATAAATTTCTGTTGTTTATTTTTTATTTAATTTGGCAAATCCTTATATTCAAATTTTAAAATTTATTTTCATTTTAATGAAAATCTAAGCAATTTATGTTCATACCAATCAGTTTTTTGCAATATTACTAAGTTCCTTGAATATTTCAGTTTACATATTCTGTAAACTGAAATATTTATTTGTATTTTCCTCTATATAATTCCCAGCTGTGTATTATCCGCGAGACCCTTTTATGCAAGTAAAAGAAAAAAAATCATCGCATAATTCACAGCTGATGAATAGTTGAAAATATATGATGATTTATGAACTTGAATATTTTCAGAATGAAACAGATCATGTGAAGTAAAAATATGAAATATTGATAAGTATTAGGCAGTTGTAACTGTAATATCTCTCTGAAAGATCCGAATTTTTATATAAACATAATTGAACAAATCTGATTATAGCTGAAATAAATCGTCTGAGTTGTGCTACCATCTGTTATTTGTTTTATAAAATATAAACAGTATTTCTTTCAAAACTTTATTGTAAGCATTTCTGTTGGACAGTGTTTTTTAGCATATATATTATCCACAGTGACATTTAATATGCACCATAAAATTTGAAACACTTTTACACATAATCCACTGATTATATACAGATAAATATTATATTTATTATTGATCTTAAAGTTGTTTTCAATATTTCACTTAAATTTTTCCAGGAGAAATCATATCTGTGTCCCTGAAGTTCTAGGATGCCAAGATTGTTATTCTGCTTTGAAGATCATAATTTTAAATTACATGGATTACTCTTGGAGTCAAGTTAGTTTTATTTTACTTTATTTCATTTCCTTACTGTGTGTTTGAATCACTCATTCTGTTTTTTAATTTTTATACATTATTTAACTATAATATTTTATATAGAAATGCATTAATATATAGTCATCCATGTTATTGATAAAGATTAGAATTAAGTAAAATTTCGTGATATTTAAAAAGTATTTATTTATTGTAATGCTAGTTAAAAGTATCTTATAAACAGAAGCAATTTGCTTTTAAAGTTCATAAGAACATGATGTATAAAAATAATAGGGAATATGTATTTTTATCATATATTATTTTTATATATTACTGTCTTAAAACGATAAAACATACTTTTAAATCAAATTATTTCATTTAATATTTAATAGCACAGCTTTTATCAAATAAAATAATTTGATGCAAAAGCATTAGAGGTTTCACTTGTGTACATATACTCACAATACTATGAGTACACTGTCTGCTTTTGACATTCAAATTAATTTGTCTTGTGACCCATCCAAAAAAAAAATTGTCTATCACTTGAGCAAATATCATTGTTTTCTTCACTCTTGTCCTCAATTATATTTATTTAAGCAATTACTCCAATGAAGAACACTTGTAGGGAAGTTTGCCTATTTTAACCATATTGATTGTTTTATGGATGAAAAAATAAGATTTTAAAGAAAACATTAATTTTTTTAATTTATAGTAGAAAAAATAACTTTAAATATTTTATAAAAATTAAATATATTATTTATGGAAGAAAAAATTAACTGTACAATGAAATGGAGAGAAGATTGGAGCTGCATCATCTCTTCTGCATTATTTCATTTTTTAAAAAAATTTGCATTTAATTTTCTAAGTTTTTTTAATTATTAACATTTTACATTCACAATGCAATAATATATGAATTAAAAATGAGAACGAGAATTAAAAAATAAAAATAATTATCATTTTTATGTTTGTCAATTTTTTAATCTGACTTTCCATAACACTTTGCGTCTATTTCTAGCTATCACCAGTTATATTAAGAATTTATATCAAATAGATATTAGGAGAATAAATAAACCAGACTGTAAAAGATGTAAAAATTAAACTCAATTGTCTGAAATACTGATCTTTCTCTCAGTTGATAATATTATGGAATATAACCAAATTTAAGATATATGATTTATTTGGCGATTTTTATATTGTACTGTAGTTGAGTTTTTGATTCTATGCTACGAATTCTATTATTTGTGAATAAAAATTTCAATAAATGGAAGAGATTGTTTGTCTGCTCTGGGGATTCAGTGCCTCTTTCTAGGGAATTGTATCGGGTTACTTGCTGCCTATTTTTGTTGATCTCAATGATGACATTGCATCAACAGAGAACATCTTTTATGACTGTTTTAATATTCATAGGTCCTCTCTGCATTATATATTTGGCTAGAGCATGTCTTGAACTTACTAGATTATGATCACAAGAATGAAACCTTTTCATACTATGATTACCACTTTCTGATTCGAAAAACTTTAATATACAATGTAGCAGATTTCATATATTTTTTATGTGTTTCTCAAGTTTTCTAACTTTAAGAGCAAAAGTTTTAGATTTTCATTGTATTAATTTATATTAACTATTTATATTTTTACTTAATTTATTTTAGATTTTATCTGTGTGTCTGTTATATATAATTCTTATATCATAAATATTGTCATAAAATAATAGTTTCCTTCTCCTTAACTGCCTCATAATCTTTGTTTGTAATATTGATCATCCAACTGCTATCTGTCATTTATTTTTCAAATTGTAGTTGGGCTTTTAATTTGAAACAATATTTTTCATAGAAGTTGGTATGGTTTTACCCTATTATCTTTCAATTAATCATTAGTTAAGTAATTTGAATGCAGCATTTTGCTATGCTTACAATTTGAACAACACAACACAAGTTACCATAAATTTTAAAAATACATCACAAGCTATATGATTCTTAAGCAATTTTTTTCTAATAGGTTTATGCTTTGTTATTTCTGATAAAGAAAGTATGATAGATAAATAACTCAACTAACTTGAAAGAGGTAAAATATTTCTCGAACTGTCTGTCTTAAATGATGTTTTAATGTTTAATGGTGAAATGAAATGAATATTTGAAAAAGTAAATTAATAAACTTCCATTTTACTTACATGTTTATTTTAAATTTTTTAATGATCATATGCAATCAAGAATTTACTATATTTTAATATTTGATTTTTAGAGGTTGCTTAAAATTAATTATACCTTATGTATTAAAATATTAAAAAGTTGAAACATTTCTACCAATTTTTATTACAACACCAATTTAAATAAGTAATTTGAAGTTAAATTTTAGAAACTATTTGCTTTGACATAAATGTAATTATTATTTTATTTTGCGAAATATATATAAATTATGCATAAATTCTTCAATTTTAAGTTTTTTTAAAAAATATTCAATGAAAATTATTTAATATGAATTCTTTCCTTAAATTAATTATATATATATATATATATATGTATATATATATATATGTATATATATATATATATATATATATATATATATATATATGTGTATATATAAGATAAAACATGAAAAATATGAAATTGGAAAAACAGTGAAATATAAATAAGATAAAACATGAAAAATATGGAAAAGCACTGAAATATATGAAACAAATGAAAAGAAGAAGAAAGCATAGGGGCTACGTCTTCATCAGGAGGGAGATGGCCAGCTATGCTAAAAGAAAGAACACTCTTTTCTGACAAGCTCGAAGGACAAATCTCTAAAGATCTTCGAGCAATTCAGCCAAAGAGTGTTCGTATTCAATGAACTTGGGTTAAAACATTTGAATAAATATAAATGCAGAAAATTAGAAATACCAATAAATTAAACATAAATGCAATTAGAGATACTCATATAAATGAAACATACATACATACAGTAAAAAATTAAATACATAAAGCCAAAGTCAGCAAATCAGATGGGATTTATATATGAAAATAGTATGAAAGTTGCCAAAAGTAATTTTAAAATTATAGTAAAGAAGTGTTGCCAGTTGTAATTAGATTAAATTTAAAATATAAATGTAGGTGTTTTCAGGATTCTTGTAAGAACTTCAATGCTTGGGTGGCCCTTCTGTAGTTATAAAAACTACGTATTACTTCAATCTTACACGTGATTCCCTACTTCCTACATATTTTAAAATAAAATTAATTGGAATATTATTATTTTTTAAGTGATCTCTTTGGGGGAATTGCTCAAAGATCTTTAGACATTTGTCCTTCGAGCTTGTCAGAAAAGAGTGTTCTTTCTTTTAGTATAGCTGGCCATCTCCCTCCTGATGAAGACATGGCCCCTATGCTTTCTTCTTCTTTTGTTTGTTTCATATATTCCAGTGCTTTTCCATATTTTTCATGTTTTATCTTATTTATATTTCACTGTTTTTTCAATTTCATATTTTTCATGTTTTATCTTATTTATATTGGCAAATCTTTCTTTAGCTGCTTTTGCGCTGGCTAGATTTCCTATTGTATTGTATATTCTGTATTGTATTTTATATATATTTATATTCTTATATATATTTATATTTTTTGCTTTATAATTATATATATGTATATGTATATATATATATATATATATATATATATATATATATATATATATACACACACACACACACAAATATATATATATAATTATACAAATGCATACTCACGTTAACAAAAAAACTTGAGTTTTACAGAATTTTTTAAATTAAAATATATGAATAATAAAATATATATATTGAAAATTAAAATATATATATAATAAATAAAAACAATCTAAAATTAAAATATTCTTTATAAAAGAAAATTGTGAGAAACAAAACAAAAATTAAATTAAAAAAAATTAAAATACTTAAATTGAGATTTGTTAATCATTCTTCATCTAAGTTGGTTAATCAAATATTTTACTAATCTGTAATGTAAAATAGAGCATCAAAATTTTAAAATATCTTAGTAAAAAGGGCATTATTGTGAAATTCTAAAATGTCTTATTAAAAAAGCATTATTGTGAAATTTTATGGCATTCATAAAATATGATTTTAGACTATATATATACGACAATAAACAGAATTTAACTTTTTGTACTCTGGTTTAAAAATTGTTTAAATTTTAAATTGGATTTCTGTTATAAGAATATTATAAATAATTACTGTATAAATAAATGTCGGTTTATTTTATGCATGCAATTTTAGATACAATATATTTGCTTATAATTTACTCTTTTCTTAATGTATTTATTAATTTTTATATCATCATTTCTTAGATTCTAAATTGTGCAACACTGTGGCCTTATATAGAAGAATTGTCAGTCCAAGATAATCGCATTTCGATTTTAGAAGCTCCCTTACAGCCTGTTTTTTCTAAACTAAAATCTTTAAGTTTAGATAATAATCATATTCAGAATTGGTTTGAAGTATGTAAATTAGGCAGATTACCAAGGTAGGAATTTTTCTATATTTTATAATATGTGCAGCTTATTTAACTTAGAAATTTAATAAATTATTATGATCTTGATGAAATAATTTTTTTTTAATTTTCCACAGCTTAAAAGAACTTCATTTAGAAGATACAAATTTAGAAACTATTACATTTCCTGATGTGTCACCATTAGAAAAATCTGAATTGTTCCAAAATTTGGAAACATTATATTTGAGAAATAATAATTTGAAACAGGTATTATTATATTGCATCTTTTATCCAATTAATATACTACCTTAAATTATACAAAATTGAATAATTGCAATTTTTATATTGTATGTTTAAATAAAAATTATATTTTTGATTAAAAACTTTTTATTTCAGTGGCAAGATATCAGTGAACTGAATAAACTTAAAAGCCTTATAAATTTGATGATCAACAATAATCCTGTTTTTTTGTTAGAAAATCCAGAAACTGCACGCCAGTTTATCATTGCCAAACTTCAAAATTTAAAAACATTGAATAAAGTTGAGGTAAAACATTAGATGTTGTGTTCTTAGTTTAATATTTAATATAGGAATTTATATGTAAAAATATTAATTAAATCAATGCATAATTTATAATCTAGGTTTTTCCTTGTTGGAATTTTTATTTAAAATTAAAAAAGTTTTTATTCTTCAGCTTTTTTGAATCAAATTAAATGCTTTATTGTTCATCTGCTTTTTAACCATAATGATAGAATGAAGGATATATATATATATATATATATATATATATTATTTCCTATGGCAGATTATAAAAAGTTGCAGCAAAATAAATAAAAAGGATAAAACAATAACACAGAAAGATACTTCAACAGAGTCTATTAATCTAACATGTCTCTAGCTTCCCAATAGCACTCAGTTGGCGACGTCTTATGAAGTGCAGAGCAGGGAGGAAGATGCGCTTTGTCCATGACCTCACCAATGTTCCGAAGAGTGCAGACCGAAGAAGGAATGATACCAAATCTTTATAGATGTTTCCACACACAGTTGTGGACAGTAGCAAGGCGGAAATCAGGCACCGCTCTATGTCTTGGGCTATTGCACAGATTTAGGATGGCATTCTTCCAAGATTTAATATTCTTCCAAGATAGCGCGTGTGGGAACCTGTGCCTTTAACAGACTCCCACATGCGCCATGCCCTTAAAATTAATTAAAGCGCCCTTCTTTGCAAGGTAATCTGCATTTTCATTACCTGTGACTCCGCAATGTGCAGGGATCCACTGGAGGACGATGGTCTTCTCAAGGGTTGCCAGGTTCTCAAGATGTTGGCAGCAGTTCAAAATGTCCTGTGTTAAGGGATTATTAGAGGATACAATGGCCAGCAGAGTAGCTTTTGAATCACAGAGGACAACAGCTTTATGAAGGATATATAATGAAAAGGAAAAATAAAGTGTATTGGAAGAATATATAAGTTTATAAAGCAATTTAAGATATGTTATTAATTAAATACTTATATTTTGTTAAATTCTATGTATCAAAATTCTTCAAGTCATTTGGACATAATTATTTTATTTTTTGCTATTCAATAGTTAAAGATACTTTTATAAAATTGTTAAAAAAAAAAAGTAAATATTAAAGACATGAACAAAAATGCATAACTATGAAAAATTTAGTTCATAATGAAAAAATGGTAAAAGAAACTTTATTGCTTTTACTTATTTTAAAGGGAAATTTATTTCAATTGAGTAAAGTTATTGATTAATTAAAAAAAATAATATACTTGCTTCCAAAAATTTGGATATATAGTGTTTTATATTTAAATTTTTATTTCTAATTTTTGACTTTTTTTCTGCATGAAAAATCAAAAAACCAAATCCCACAATAATTGTAAACTTTGGGTTCAGTGGTTACATCAATTCCAAGTTCTTCATAATGCAAAGTTCTAGGTTCCCTCTCAATAGTTTTTTGACTATATAAGATGGGTCATGCATTGCTTTTTTTTTTATATTTGTCGTGGTGGTTGCTTAAGTGTTTTCCAAGTTTCCGCTTTTGCAAAATACAGTTACAACTCATAACCTGTGAAATCTTTTCTTGGAAGGCACTTGTTGTATAATAGCCTTCAGCTGCTATTTACTTTGCAATGTCGAAATGATTGTATCATTTCTCTAAGCTTATTATATTTTTGTTATTAAATTTTTTTTTGAAAATATTAATAAGTATACATTGTTATGAATTAATTAAAAGAATTGTTAAAAGTTATAGACTGACTTTAATCTTCAACTGAAAATTTATCCATAGTTAACAAGAGAGGAATATTATAAAAAAAACATGCAAAGCAGTCTTATGCATTAAGCACTGTGTAGAATCAACAAATTTAAAATTTGTTTAAATAATAATGTACTCAGTGATATATAATTATCTTAAAGCTGCAAATATTTGCTGAACAATTTGAAAAATGTCCGAAGTCTTAAGTAATTTTGTCCAGTTTAGCTGCAGTTGATTCATTGTTTTAATCTAATTCATTAAATGTATTATTAATGACTTCAGATTATTAATACTATGATTGATGTATGGTAAATGAAAAAGTTTTTAGTATTACTTCTCAACATTGACAGTGCTATATGTTTACTTTTAGTCAGGTCTTTCAATTTGAATATAATTTTCATAATATTCATTATTTGTATGCAAAATTATAGGAATAAATTTTGATTGCTAATTTTAACTTTATTACTTTTTTTCGTTCTTCATCTAAAAATAGGAAATTTAATTCCTTTTTTTGTAGATTTTCTACTATTTAATATACATTAAAAAAGTTTATCATTATTATTAAAAAACATAATTTTTAAAACTTGTTATATCTTTTTAAAAAATTTTCAAGTATCATAATTTATTTCCTAATAATAAGTTTATTGAGGATTTAATTAAAATAATTGCTTGTTAATGATTATGTAACTTGAAATGTACCTATTTTATATCTCTTTGTGACTTTGTAAAGTTTATATTTTATATTGCTGTGAATATTATTGATTTTATTTTTAACAGATGCAAAAGTTGTGGTAATTTTTTATTTATTTATTTTCTTTTACATAATTTTATATTTAGATAGAAAGTTCAGAAAGAAGAGGAGCAGAATTTGATTATATTAAAAAGTTTTACAAAGACTGGCTTTTAGATGACAATTCTAAGAATGTAATTCAATTGAAATCATCACCCTTTCTTGTGTTGCATCCTACATTTCCCAATTTACTCCAAAGTAAGTAGTTTTAAAGACTGTGATCTGAATATTTAAATTATATAATGAATTATTCAAGATTCATATTTACTAGATATCCTAAATGAATAATTTAATAATTTTTGCTAATTAAGACCATTTTATCAAATGAGGGCTTATCTTATATTCCAGCATTTATGTATTTATCTTGTTAATCACTAAAGTAAATTTGAATATTGTTAAATTTTTTGGGTAAGTAAAAATAATCCTAATTTATAAAATAATAGAAATACAATAACTCAATAGAAACATAATGTAGAATTCCATTATATAGTAATTGATGACAGCTTAATAATTTAACATTCTAAAATCTTTAAGATTATATAAACCTTAATGCTTGGTTAAATTAATATGTAAATATCAATCTGCTTTATCTATTTCAATTAATTGTTAATTGAAGAACTTTATAAATCCATATTTTTTAATATTTAATGTTTAGTTTTCTTTCTTAAATGTGCATATTCATTCTCTTGCGCATTTAATCAGCTTATTTTTAATAAGTATTTAATCCGAAAATCTTTTTCATTTAAGATAATGTTTTGCTCTCCAGTTTACTTGCATGATTTCATAAATTGAAGTGTAACTTTGAATTTTATGAAATTTCATGTTTATAAAAATTTATAACTCATTAACAGCTCTTAGTTCTAAATTCATTCTAAATTATTATCTAAGAACTGTTACAAGTTGTAAGCATTGATTCATTTCTTTTGAATATTTTTATACTTGTTTATTGGAATCATTTATTCTTATTTATTGGTCAATTTTCTTTTTCAATATGTAATTGAAACAGCTGAATATATATATGCAGGTATGGTAACTGCTATTATAAATAATATTTTAATTAATAAAATATTATGTAAACTTTAATCAGTCATATTTATCATTAATTAACTGACACAGACTAATTGAAATTTTTATGAACATTTTTAAGCATAGGTGGATAAATTAAATATTAAGATTTTTTATAATTGTGACTTATGATCTATACTTATTATGGTTTGAGAAAGGAAACTTTGATTTTTTTTTTCAAACTACTGTCAACACATTAGATTTGTATGTAAATTTAGTTAATTCGACCTATTCATATATATATATATATATAATTTGTCAAATTTTGTGGGCAAAATTAAAACGGAATTCTCTTGTTAACGGTTAAAAACTTTCCTTTTTTAAATTCATGGATTGAATGTAAATAAGGAAATAAAGTTAACAAATTTAGAGTTATTAATAAAAAAATTTATAATCAAGAATTGCATTCTTGTACTTTTGGTATTCATTTATGAAAAACTGCTATTGATATAAAATGATTAGCAGCATTAAATAATAATTTTGAAAATTACATAATGAAAATTCTGTGTTTAGTGGAGAGAGCAATTTTAATTAAACTTTTACATTATGCATAAATTGTTATAATTACACTAAAATACAGTGTTACATGTGCTGCATACTAAATGGTGAAAGCATGAATGCGTTCTTTGATCAAAATTATTGAGAAACTGAAAATCAGGTTTTGGTGTCACATTAAAGAAATTGATACCTCTCAATAACTGCTATGGTTGGGCAAATAATTTTTTATATTATGTTGGTAGCTACTGCACCAGAAAAATACAGTAATTAAGATGTTCCTAAATAGATAGGCACAATAGATTGAGCTGTGAAGAAATCACTAAGGGAAAAATATACCTTACCTACTGCAATTTAACTAAGATTGATATTTGATGACTTCACCATTCACTATAACTATGTGAATTCTATAAGGTAAAAGAGTAGAAAGAATTTTTTCAGATCATACTTTGGATAAATGATGCATTTTCCACTCTATCTGGATGCAGCAGTCTATATAATTGGTGTTGGTGCATATGTAACTCATGTTTTTGCATCTCCTTCTCTATTGTTAACTAAGGTGGCTTTAGTTCTGATTTCATAATTGTTCCCCATTTTTACAAGGCTATCAGAGAGAAAGATTTGAAAATAGTTCCTGTCATTGGTGAGTTTCTATGCTCTGTTGTTATTTTAAAATAATAATTTCAGAATTACAATATGACAAGGATGTAGAACATTTGCTTTTATGATTACGGAAGTATTTCCACATATTACTGGGTTTAAACTGCTTACTGTACTTTTTCAATGCTTAAATTCTTTAGGATGATTACATCAGTCAATGCTTTCCATATACAGGATTCTAACCTAAATCTCTAATTTGATGCTGATATACTGGTATAATTCAATATGTCTGCAAAGTATTATGAAATAAAAAGTATATAGCTACCATCCTTCATCATCCTAAATATTAAAGATGCTAATTTACAACATACATCTGTTTTTTATTTCTAGGACCTTTATTTTGCATAAGGGCAGATTCACGTTTATGTTACACAGTATAATGTGATTATCAATAAAATGCTTCAAAAACTTGATCGACTGCCTATCAATCAAGAGTAAAAGATTTTATTGGGGATCACAAAACTGCATAAATGTTAGTCCATGATACAAATGTGCAACTTATCTGTCAAGCTTGATTTTGAATTTTATATTGTAGCCTGCCTTGTAAACAAACAAACAAAAAATTCTATTGTCAAGTCATTTTTTGACAAATAAAGAGCTATATTGCCAAATCTTGATTCTTACTTTGTATTTTATCTTTATTCTTTGCTCTTTATCAACATAAATCTAATATTTTACATGTCCTTTTAATATAAACCATATGACTTGATATACTTTACAATATTGATATACCTTACCAAAAAGAAAAAAAAGTCCAGTCAAAAGTCCCTCTTACCCAAATTTCAAGTTTCAGAGTTCAAATTACATCAAATTAGTGGTATTTCAAAAAATGATTTGTGCTATATCTCAGTAGAATATAAGACATTCAATGCTTGTTTACTTTGCATAAATTTTATGATTGAATTTAAAAATTAAAATATTTTAAGCATGTTAATATGAACTATTTTGTTTCAAGCATATTAATTCTGATAATTGTATTTTGAAATACACAAAATGTATAAAAACACATCTCCTATCTTATAACCTTTATAAAAATTTGCCGATGAAACTTTTTTTATAACTGATTTGGTAATTCAGAAATTGGATCAAATAATTCTCTCTCACTCTTTCTCAAAAAAAAAAAAAAGTTTATTTCTGTATTGTAAACGAGATTTATTCTTTATATAATAATATTTTGTTTGGATATGTACTTATAGCAAAGTCTGGTGCTTTAGTAACACAAATCTGAAGTTCAATATTTGGTCTGGGCAAAGTTGACTCAGCTTTTCATTCCTTCAGTGGGTTGATAAAATTAAATACCAAGCATGCTTTAGAACTAAACGCTGGGGTTTTGCTTTAGACTGACTATCTAATCAGGACATATGCTCCGCTCTTTAGTGTCCTAGGTCAAGGAATCAAATCGGCTACCGAATTTAGCTTTTATACACTTATAGCTAATTGTAATCATGTATTTTATGACATTATTGAATCTTTAAATTCTCAAATTTAAAACTATTAGTTCCTTCAACGATATCATTTGCATTTTTTTTAAATGTAAATAATGCTCATTAAAAAACTAAAATAGGAAATTATGCATATTTTACAGTGTTCAAATCATGTTATGATATTAATAAAAGTTTGAAAATTAAGTTCTATGAGCTCTAAATTATTAATATTTTTTATTTTAATATATTGAGTTGCATGTGAGCATTCACATACAATTAAGATAAGTTTTATGTGCAGTATTTAGTAATTGAATATTTTAATATAAAATTCCTATTTTAAAATTATTTTAAGTAATAGATATATTTTATGTAATAGTAATAGAACTTACATACACTAGAAATTTGTTCATCTGTCTAATGCTTCTTAATACTTACTCAGCTATATTAAACCTTTGCTAATAAATTCTTTAATAATACAAATTAAAAATAACTTCTTTGCTGTACAATGTAAAATAAATGTGATCAATTGTGTCTGTGAATATAAATCAATTTTGACAAAAGTGCTACAATTCAGTTGTGCACAAGTCAGATGCATAGCTTGAATGTGTAGCGCTCTTGCCAAAATTTGATGGTATGTGGTTTCAAATCCTGAATTGGGCATGGATGTTTGTAGTGATTTGAAATCCATTTTAAACAGTTTGTACCAGTCTAATTAGCCCTCATATGCAAAAAATTACATTTAAATGATAAATTAATCTTAATTAAAGCAGCCAAACCCAATTCTGTTAATTATATTTTATCTTGAATTTTTCTTCAATCAAGGTTATTACTCATTACACCTTTTCTAAGAAACTGTGATGATTCATCACACCTTCTTTAAGAAACACATGAACTTTCAAAGTAAATATTGTGAAGCAAAACAAAAAATTAATTTATCAAATTTCTGTACCAATAATATTAAATTCATAAAATGTACCCAACCAATTAAATTTGTAGGTGCAGTTTATCCATTCTGTCAATGAGATCGGAACCAAACACATATCACTTACTCTCTTAAACTCATTCTAAGAGGATGTGCTATTTTAGTTCTCACAAATTTCTTTCTTTCTTATTTATTAGTACCTTGTATTGTCTGTAATAAATGCATTATTTATTGTAATAAATGCCATGATAAGTCAAATATCAACTAATACATCCATAATTGCATTTTAGGTTTACAACTATTAAATGTCTTTGAAGTTGCATGTTTAAAAAACTTTAGTCCAATGCTTTTATCTTTTCATATGTAATTCCAGCTAAATTAGCCCAAACATTAAATTATTTTCCAATGATATATTTTGTCTTTCACTATTTAAAATATTTTTAAAATTAAATGTAGAGAAGTGTTTTTGAAAAATGAATATATGGTATTCATGATTTTGTATATTTATATAATAAAATACATTTATACAGTCATGCCTGTCATTAATATTTATATAAATATACAAATTTCAAATTTATTGATCACTAGCCTCTATTTAGATTTTATTCACTGTTTTGTACAATGATACATGTACAATCTAAGATGTATAAAATGATTTCATGACTAAGTTTCTATAAATAACTGTATTATGTAATCATAATATTTTACATTTCTTTTCATATTATTATATATGATATTGGTGTAGATTTTAAGCAAATTATTCAAAAAATATGCATTATCCTCCCATAATTTTCAATGTGATTAAATTGTTGCTATTAACTGTGGATCGAAATGTAATTGAAATTAGTATAAACAAATTTATAGTAGCTTAAATTCAATAAAATAAAAAAAATGCTATTTTTTATAACTAATGCAGTATGAAAATGTTATGTAACAAAAGCTATGTACATATTATGTAACAAAAGTAAAAAAGAAATATCCATGACTTATATGTTTTCAAGTAGATGTAATATGTGACTTTGATTGTATGGCTACTACTTAGACACATGTAATAACTTTATTAACATTATCTCATCAAATCATTATATATGCATTTAATTCATTATTCAATTGTTCGTATTCAACATACACATTAGATTTGTTTTTTCCTTCTAAATTTCTACTTTCTATTAAACAAAAAGAAAAATAACCTTTTATTACAAGTTTTTATCAGATATTAAATTTTAATAACTATCATTAGTGTAAAGCATAAATTTAAAGTATTTATTTCACCAAACTATATTAATATAAGTATAATGCAATTGTTAAAGGAATTATGCATCTTTTATAAAATTCACAACTAAGAGACAATGAAACTGTTAACATTGTTTTGTAAAAATTTGAACAGTTTTTGATGATTATATTACATTCATCCCCATTTTAATATAAAATTTATATTTTTTTAAAATTTTATATTAAAATGGGGATGTTAAAAGTTATTTGTTTCAATATTTATATATATTTTAATAATCTATTTTTTGTATGCAATTTATCAGCTTATTGATTTGTTTTACTATTTTTTTCAACTTTCCCTTTCCTTATGGTCCAATTTGATTAATTTTTCCTTTCCTTATATTTATAAATTTATTAATAAAAATGTATAGTTATATATTGCATGTATTTATATGTATAAAAAAATAAGAAATATGTGGAATACTGTTAATCGATTTTCTTGAATTTTTTCTTTCATAGAACATGGAGCACCTGATAAAAGTGAAATTGAAACTCGCAGTACGTTACTTAAAGATAATTTAATATGTATCCTTTTCATTAAACTCTAATATAACAACTACATTTTTTCTAAGGAACAACAGGTTTTTCGAAGCTAACCATAAGAAAATTACACTAACAATAAAATTTATAGTTATGAACTTGTGTAAATTTACGCAAAAACATTAGCTACCATTATTTAATAAAAAAAGAAAAAAAACAGGTGAATAGGAATGAGAGAAAAATATGCAAACACCAGACCTCCATAATTACCCTTGTAATTTTTGTTGATTGTTAACATTTGTTAGCATGTTCTTTTCAATAGTCTGTGGAGTCCCACAATGTATGATAGAAGGTGTTTGTCAATTCATTTTCCAGTGAAATTGCTTTCTTTGTTATAAATTATTTATGCATTTTTCTTATGTAAACTTCTATTTGCAAAAAATGTACATCTGTTTTGTGCACATGTCACCCAAATTTGGTGCTTCTGCATTTTGTCATTTCCAAATTATGCTGGAATAAACAAGTTGTTTCTTAAATTTTAGAGGCCAGTGTGTAAAAAAAAAAAAAAAATATATATATATATATATAAGTTCATTCAAACTAATTTGAATGTTTAACCAAAACTTCTGAATTTATTTTTAAGTTCTTAATGTGAAAATGATTTAAAATTAAAATTCACAATAATCATTCAACTTCAGGAAACTTTTTCAATTACTTGAAATTAATCATTTTTTTATTTGACTTCTGCAAACTTTTATTTTTTCTTTGAAATCTATTTTGTTCAAAAAACTATGGATTTTCAAACTTTTTCTTTTTATTATTATTTTGAAATTTCAAATAAAATGGACTAAAACATCTTGAATATTAGTTTTCTCCAATCTCGCTAGAAAAAACTGAAATTTTTTTTGATCATTATTAATTTTAAAGTTAAATATATAATGGATTTTTTTCAGAACAATATTTAGTACTAGTAATGTGTTAAAATATGACTGTGTATTGAATAATTAAATAATAACTGGTATCGAATAGCAAATAAGTCTAAAATATGTTAATTTAAAGAGGCTTTGTGAAAGGCATGATTAGTTTAAAAAATATAATTTTACTTTTGCTTAATCTCGAATTCTTTTTAAATAGTAATGATTAGATAAAAATAGAAATATTTTGTAAGTAATGTATTTTTTCATTTTTGTCACTATAGCTTTATTAAAATACTCAGATTTTAACAAAAATTATTTTTATACTTCTTTTAAGTTAACAATAAATTAGTAAAAAAACCATGTTAGCAAATTTAAAAAATAAAAAAATCTATTATTGTGTTTGTTGTTTTAATAATTAAAATAAATAATTTTGAATATTTAAATGATATCATTTTTATTATAATTAATTGTAAACTCATTCTGTGGTTTTGAAACAATCATTAATTTTAAATGTAATTTAAATAAAAATATGCATAATAGTTTTCTCAAACTTTTAACACTATTATTGATTGAAAATACAAATAAAAAATACTATGCTTACAAACATATCTATCTCCAACTAATATATATAGTAATATTCAAAGTATGAAACTCCTTCACACTTCTGGAATTTGTTTCTTGGGAATTTTTAGATAAATGCTGTTTTTAGTAATCTTATGGATGCAATACCTTTTAAAATTTGCAAATAAGAATTTTTATTCTAGAAGTTGTTGAAGATATTTAGTTACTAAAAATTTCTAACATCAAATTAACCCCTTACCAGTGTCATACGAATTCAGTTCGAGCAGAAGAAAAATTAACGTTTCTATTTCGTGAAGTCCGAGATGAGTTCCATTCTATTTTAAGATACTTAATTCCCTATTTTCCTAATAAATGACACAAGTGGGCCTAATTTTTTACCAATTCCAACTTTGGTTCTGAAGGTAGTCCATAACTACAACAACACTATGGGAGGTGATGTTAAAGTCGATCAACATCTTACAGACTTTTCAGTTAGTAGAAAAGTATGTAAAAAATATTACTAGAAAATATCTTTCCATCTCCTACACCAGGCGTTATATAAATAACTCCTTTATTTTGCATACTTCAGCAGGAGGTGCAAAAAATATGAACTTCAGAAAATCAATTGTTGAAATAAATAAACCAAATGTTCAATTACCAGGACCAAGGTGTCCTAGTGTAAGCTTACTGCACCTCACACATGGACACTTTCCACAACACATCCCATCGACGGGGAAAAAATCTACTCCAACCAGACAGTGTTTCATATGCTGTCGTAAAACCAATGAACAAGGGACGAGAATAAGGCATGAGACAAGAGTTAATTGTAAAAAGTGCAATATATAGGCTTTTGAGCAGTACCTTGTTTTGCGATATATCATACTCTAAAAGATTTGTAAAATTTATGCATTGAAAATCATATTGTTGTGTTTTTATATTATACAGGTTTATACTAGTTATATATTTAGCTTCAAAATTTCGTTTAATTTGCTCAATATGAATAACGTGTATGTGTAATCAATGTTTTATGTGAATGTGAAAATTATAAATATAGTAGTTATTGTATTTAAAACTTTATTTTTGCAATAAAAAAGCATTTTGTAACTCTTATAATAATACAAAGAATAAAATTAAACAGTCAAAAAAATTTTTCATTTTTGGTCCATTTTTCAAAAATATATGTCACAGTTAAAGGGTTAAAATAAATATATCAATATTCCTTATACATTCATTACTTGAGCTATTTTATTTCTGTAATTAGGGCTTAAATTTTTTTTCCTTTGAAATTTGTCATCAATATTATTTGCTATAATCATTCATGAGTTCGCCTCAAGATGAGAGTTGGGATTGATAAGGAAATTACTGTTATAGTATAATAAAATATTCTTTTTATTTATTCTATACAAAATAAAAGTATTTAAAATTAGATACTGATAGCTGCATTTTTTTATTTTTTATTTATTTATTTTTTTTTTTTTTTTGCGTGAATATATAACATGTCCTCACACAAAAATCTTATTTTTTAAATTTAGTTTCAAAAAGTGGAAAAAATATTTCATTTATTCTTGGTCTCTACTATGTGCATGGATGCTACATAATGCAATATAATTATGATGCAAGACAATTAATCCCTGATTATTTGATGCATAACAGATTATTTTTTAAACAAATTCATATTATTAATATTAATTAAACATTAAAAAAATTATCATAACAAAAAATTTGATACAGGTGCTATTTGATTACATTAAAAAAATTATTAACATAAACTATTATTTATGGTGTAATTATGCATTTTTTGTATCTTTTAATCATTTGCAATACTTTACATGCTTTCCTTGATTTTTTAAATGTTATCTATTTATTGGTCAATTATTTTTTATACACTTTTTTCAACTGCTTGAAATAACTATTAAGAAAGTTTAATATGGTTTGTATCATGTTATCTTAAAATATAATTCCAATAAAATTTTCTGAATTTAATAAAAATATTTTAGGTGTAATAATACAAACTAAATCATTTAATTTGAATTTTCAAAATGATACATTTCTTTACAGTATGTTTATGTTGTGGTGGGTATTATTATTCAGATAATTATTTATTTAATATGGCATGTAAAATGATTTTTAGAATTATTTATTAAGATTTTATTTCTTATTTTTTGCATCCAAATAATTTGCTTAAAACTCATAAGTTAAATGCTTTGTTTTTCATTTTTGATTATATATTTTACTTTAACTTGAAATCAGCTGTTCAGTTATTTACTCCACAATTTCCTGATAAACCTTCAATGATAAAAAAATTACCAGGTATTTATAATTAGATTTATCTTTTATAATACATGCATATATAATTTTGCTTTTAGATAAAATCAAAGTTCTTTGAAAGTATTGTTTAATATTTCAGTGTCATATCATTTAAAAAATTTATAAATTTGTTTTAGTCAAGAAAATGCTCTATTATTCCACTGTTTCAAGTTTTTAAATTTTACATTATCTAGTGATGAATTCTTTAAATATAAATTAATAATTTTATTACTCTATATTTTCAATTATTAAAGAGCTTGTATTTTATTATTTTTTATTTTGTACTTTTAAATTTTAAAGAAAACTTTAAAATTTCAGTATCAACTCATGTAAAAATTATGATTTCAAAATATATTATAGGAAGCATACTTTTTTTTGCAATTTTAATTTAAAAAATGTGTGTATTATTATCTTTTTGTTTGTTTTTGCAGGAGGATGTTAAAATGTCAAATCCGGCATTATTGCTCTAATTTTTGTTAAATTTTAAAATTTCTTTTAAAAATATTAACACATTGTTTTATATATTTTTTAATGTTATAGAAGTTTCATTATTAATGTGCTGATTATTTTAAAATTCGTAAAAATATTTAAATGTGTTAATATTTCTAGACTTTCTTATACATAAAATTAAAAATTGAATTACTAACTGATTGAAGAATAATTTAACTATTTGAAAGTAATTGAAGCAAAATTATTTTAATTTATAAAGAAATTTGTAAGACAATTTTCAAGTGCTTTAACAATAAACAAAATCTACGTTTTTATATTGTTTAAAGAATTTAATGAAATACGTTTTTTTAAAGGTGAAATGACTGTTGGTAAATTAAAAGCTTTAGCGAAAAGAATCTTTAAAGTGCCTGCATCTGAAGTAACATTAACCCTTTTATTTAATATTGTAAGTGTCTACATATTTCTTACTGTGATTTATGCTACTGAGTTTGACATACATAATTTTATGCATGTATATATTAAACTTGAATATTATGAATGTGTACTTGATTATATGTTTATTATGAATTGCTTTTTTAAATGTATGGTTTACATAAATTTTATGTGTATGTGTGTGTATATACATTTGTGTGCATGTCTATAAATTCATGGTCTAATTCATAATTATTATTGATTAGCCACTATTTTATCATGCGAAAATGTTTATGTAAAAATTTTGCTTATTAAATAGTTTTTTTTAAAAAAATTAGTCTTTTAATGTAGACAAATAAAGATATATATATATATATAATGTGTGTGTTTAATGATCCTAATCTGCATATTTTAGGAGATCATAATTTATTAAGTAAATATGTCACATATTCACACACACATTGTAAATCCTGTTAATCTTTAGCAATATGTTTTGAGTTTGATTATATCTGATCAATCTTAGATATAATATGTACTGAATAATTATTGGTAGACAAGTATGTTAAATTAAATAACATTACTATAGATTATTTGATATTTATTAATTTCATTGAAACATTAAAATAACCTTTTGTAAGTTTAATAACACATTTGTATGTTAAGAATAGTTGATCATGATTCAGTTTTGGCTTTTTATTTTCAATGATAATTTTAATTTTGTAGATTAATGTTTTACACAGTTTCTACATGTCAGTATATCTCAAATTGTTCTAGCAATATACTAAATCTTATAAATATATAAAAATAGCTTTTATTCATTAAAATCTATTTTTCTATATTTAAACCAAATAAATGTTTGAAATGAAAGAAAATTAACTGAAAATCATGTAATTTATATGTTGATTTTATTTAACAATCTGTGAAACATTTTTATGCTCCATTTATTAAATTGCTTAGTAATAAATCAACTGTTCTAACAATGTTGGTGTAAAGAAAATTTTATAATTAATTTTTAATTTTCTTAAGAATCACTATCTATTAATATATACATTTGTGTAATTCATTGATGACAAATAAAAATTTCTGAGTGATTTCATTTTGACAATGTTTGAGGTATTATGAATAATTTAATACTTATTCTAAATGTTCATTTTCTCTTAAAATTCCTTATAAGTAATAAATTTTGTGTAAAAAATATTTAGCTTGTTTTATGTTTATTTAACTTGATGTGATTGCTTTAGTATTTCTGTAATTTATAAATATCCTAATGCTTAAATTAAAAATTTAGTATATTTTTTAAATAATCATAGTGAAATTATATTACAAAAATGCCCACAAGAAGAAACAAATTGTGTTATTGCCAATATACAATCAAGATTTTATGGAAAATAAATACACAAACAGTTTTAAAATAATTATATTAATAACTTCTGATAAGAATGGATGTGACTTTACAACTCTAGTAAAGCTGTTGTCTGAACTTTGCTGTAGACAAAAAGCAAAAAGAACCAAAAATTATGGTTACAAATATCTGAAATGGATTTTTTGCATTATCCTTCATTTGTAAATTAAAGGAAAATAATTTTAAGTGAAAAGCTCACACTTCACTTGATAATTCCAGAAAGATTAAATTTGGCAATATATTGGTAACTGTGCCAAATCAATAAAACTAACTTTTAATCATATTGTGAGGAGTTATTTTTATATCATGCCTAATACTTGAGACCTATGACTTCATATTCAAACAGATTCATTTTCAGCTGCTCTTGTATTAAATAGTCATCTAGCAAATCGATTTAATAAAAATTATGTATCAAAATTTTTACTTAAGAGAATTTTTGAAAACTGAAAACATTTTCTTTAATTTTAGACAGCAATTCTACAATATCATGCTGTTCAAGATCAAAATGTGTATAAAATTATGATGGAGAAAGTATACGTTATTAACATTTTGTTATTGTTATTTAAATGTAACTACCAGCATCTTTTTAAAAATATCCTGTACTTTCCAGTGATCAAGTTTATGGGGTATCAAATGAGTGACATAGGATACATGTTTATGCTAAACATTGATTTTCATTTTATTTGATACAGAATAATCAGAAAATTTAATCCGTTATAAAATAAACAAGGCATATACATAGTTATCAAAACAGTGACAATTATGTACTTTATTACAAACTTTATGAACAGGGAGTAAGAATAGAATTACTCCTCATGATTTAATGATGAAGAATGTTAAATTAAGGAATAACTGTAAGCAGATATTAATGAGAAACGAATGACAATCAAGATAATGTTAAGAAAGTGATGAGAGAAAAATTATATATTTGTTCTAATTTCAAAATTAAAATAGTAATACATAGCGATTATCAATCAAGCAACAAAAGTACTTGTTACTTTAAAGTCAACTGTCAGATGAGAAAAAACCAAATCATGATGAAAAGAATGCAAGATGATCTAATGTATATACATGCACACAAATGTATATACATTTGTGTGCATGTCTATAAGTTCATGGTCTAATTCATAATTATTGTTGATTAGCCACTATTTTATCATGCCAAAATGTTTATGTAAAAATTTTTCTTATTAAATAGTTTTTAAAAATTTTGCTTGTTAAATAGTTATTAAATAGTCAATCAAGATGATAAAGTAATTCCTCACAAATAACAAATCAAAATAAAGGCAAACATTTAAATCAGAATTAAAGGAATGTAATAATGTGTAGAAAGAAAAACTAAATGAGAAAAAAAAATAACTTAAAAAGAATGAAAAATAGCAAATTATGTAACACCATTTCACAATACAGTTGATTTTATTTTGTTTTAATTGAGATTTTTTAAATGCTCAAAAAATATCCTACACATTTTAGCAATTTTCTATTATTAAGTTTTAAAAAAAATCAAATTTCATTGAACCTTTATAGATAAAAAAAAGAATATCTAATATTTTTTTTTATGAAAAAAATGCTTTATTAGTGAATTAAATAACAAAAAAAGTTTTTCATTAAAATTTGAAGAAAATTTGTCTAATTATTTAATTTCAATCTCTTAAAAAAATTATTTGAAAAATTTGAGTTCATGTTGGAAAGAAATATTTTTCTCCTTATAATATTCTGGATGAAATTTGAATTTTTTTCTTTTTTTTTCTTATAATTGTTTTAATAGTTAAATTATTAATAATTAAAAGTTTGTTCAGTTGTACTAAAAGGAATATAGTTGTGTTTTAAATAATTTTTAAATGTATATGTGTTGTGTTATATTAATGTGTAAATGAATATTAATAATATGACTTAATAAGTAAAAACTGTCTTTTCATTTAAGGATCAGTCTCAAAAGACAATTCTAGATAACAGTTTAAGACAATTATCCTTCTATTCTATATCAGATAAAGATAAAATTGCTGTTGAATGGTAATAATATATGTAAGTGTAAATAATTTCTGTTTTTATACTGTGATAAATATCTCATTTTAAAAAAAATGCTTAGAAATAAAAAGTTTATATTGATTTTTTATGTTAAATTCTTCAACAATTAAAAGAAATTTTTTATTGAAAAGTAATTAAAATTAATTTTATGCATGTAATGTTAACCCCATAATTATACTTATCCTTAATTGTTCATTTCATTTCCATATTATCAAACTTTTTAATATTTTTAAAATACATATTTGTTTTTTTATTTATTAAGAAATTATTTTTCATGTATGTATCTTTTAACACTAATATGACAATTTAAGAGCATTCGTGCTTATTTTCCATTAATTTTTATAAAAACTCAAAAGTTTATGATAAAAGCATTAATAATTTTGTAAGAAATGAGATAAAACATGTATGAGAAGCAATTTAGGATTTGAAATAATTTTCGGTATTTTACCTTTTAAGAAAAATGAATAAATTGAGATCTATAAAAAATAGTATTAAGTAAAATGACCATATTAATAAATGGTTGATTATTAAGAATACCTTATTTATCTGGTCTGCTATTAAAATATTAGAAGTCTAATTTGGTATTTAAAATTTTGAACTCTTTAATCTTATTTTTAATTGTATTGACCTTATTAAAATCCTAATTTAACACATATATGTACATTTATATATGAATATGTGTGTGCATAGTAAAATCACAATAGATAAGATAAAGACCAGCACTGGAAACCATGTAAACAAATATTTTTTTGTTTGAAATAATTTTCAAACATTTTAAAAATAGATTTTTCTTATTTTGCAGTAGAAATATTTAAAAGAAAGAAACTTTTTTTCTAAAACTTTTTCACTGCTAGAGCTTTTAAAAAATTCCTATTGAATTTGAGAGAAAAAAAGCTATCTCAAGTAGTTTTTAAAAAACTTTTAGATGACTCAAAAACGTTTTAATATTTGAATGGATGTTCATCACATGCTCATGATTCTAAGCCCACAAAATAAAAATTTTGAAATATGATTTCACTCTGTTTAGGAATTACTTTAAATATAATAAGTAATTTTATACAGGAACCCTTGGATTAAAATATTAAATAATTTAATAAGAATTGTCTCCTCAATTGTTTGATTTTCTATATTTTTTATGTGTATAGATTTTACTCATGCATAATTTGATACTATTTTTTTCTTTCAGAATTTTAATTGCGAGAATGCTGATGCTTTGCACTTTCAAACAACATATTTTGTAAAATAAATTATTCTTATGCTGATAACTTAATCCCAATCAGTTATGCTTACTATCAATAAATATTTAAATTATGTTTAAAAAGTTATGTTTTTTTTAAATAGAAATAAACATGTCATTAATTACAACCGGTTTTTTATTCAGTGACAACAGAAAAGATTAATTATTTTGCAGCTAGAATTACTTGAGATTTATTTTCATTTTAGTCAATTTTTATGTTGCCTAAATGTGATAATCATTTGCATACTTTATCAGTAAAATAACAAAAATATTATATTCTTATTTTTGCATGTTATTGCAAATCATCCTCAGAGGAACAATCCTTCAATTTATTTGTCATTTATTTTATTACTACATAATAACTACACAGTGATGAATTGGCAATTGAGATGTTAATTAATGCTCTGTCCTCCAATTCCTGCCATTTGTGGTGATTTTAAATTTTAATTCTCTGACAAGTTAACTTGGTTGTGTAAAAAGTGATGGTAGAACAACAAACAAATCCTCCTACTGATATACACTATTATGTCGAGACAGATCCAGATGTAAACTACATCAACATATTTTTTTAGCATGGAATTAAAAAAATCCAAGGGATGCAAAATTGCTATGATAAAATACATTGGAATTTCTGAATATATTAGAAAATTCTTTAAAAAAATTCTTACTGTAAAACAATTATCTTTTTTATGGACTAAGGTTCTCGAAACTTTCAAAACACTAATTCATTATACCCCAAAGTGGACGGTTTAACAGAAGAAAGTCATTATGAGCCATTAAAACATCTACTGCAAATATAGTCTTTTTCTCCTGGGAATATTTTTCATGGATAATAGGTTATATTATTCAGGTGTCATAGAAGAGAAAACTTGAGAAATTTCAATGCATTTATCCTGATAGTTGTGCAGTCAGAAATGTAAAGTGCATTTTCATTGTTTAACAGTGGTTGGAGTGGCAATGTTTGGAGGCAAACATCTTTAAAAGAATAAAATTTGTTTGCTATTTCTATCCAAAATAAAAAAATGAAAACTAGAACTCATAAATTGTTTGTATAAAATAATCGGACTTGAGGTTATTTAGAATTAGTTAAAACAATTATATTTCATAATATAAAATAAATATTTTCCTAAAATATATATAAAATAAAATTGGAAATATTCTCAGTCAAACAGTGTAAATCAATAATATGTGTTTTTCCAAATAGAAATGCATTTGTTATTTATTCAACTTTTCATTGATTCCAATTATCATCAGAAAATAGACTTTAAACTGTTGGTTCCAGTGTAACTAGATCTCATTTTCAAAAAATGACTATTGAGCAATGAATCCAACCAGGTGACACAAGTACTCAAAATAAATTTAAATTTTACATTCATGTCTTATGAGTTCCCTTTAATAAGTTTTCTCAGTCTAATATTTTACCAATGAAAAATTTTAATTTATTTATGTTTAATAAGACTATTTCTTCTGATTTTGAAGTATATTTCTTCATTTAAGTAAGTGATTATTGCCATTAAAATGTGAGTTTATTTTATGCTCAATTATTTAAGCAATACTATACATTTCTTTTTTAGCAATAGAATATTTATAACATTCGAAGATTTTTCATTTTTTAATATGGAGAATAATGATTATGCTTGATTTTGTTATATTCTTCTTTCAAGTTAAGGTATATAAATTGAAAATAACTAGTTAAAAAATAACAATCAATGTTTTATGAATACTCAAACATATATAGAAGCATTTAATTTATTAATAATTTAATGAATAAGCAATTTGATTTTATTTTCGAAATTCAAAAGGATTTTATTTATCTGGCGAAAATCATGATGCTAAAATTCTGTTCTCCTATTTTTATAATAATAGTCATTGTAAAAGCATTTATTTGGAAATGGATCATGCAATACTTTATACATTCATTTTATTTAAAAGGAAATGTTTTGCAAGTTATTGGCGTTTTCTATTGATTATTAAAATAAATTTTAAGGATTTCTAAAGAAAAAAATTTGTTTGTGTTTCAATTATATTCTAAATAATATTTCAATTTTGTGAAATTTTCTTTTTTTTGGAAGTGGTTTTCTTATATTATTTGACTCATGAGGAATAGTGAGTCTTCCTGCATTTATTAAAATAAATAAATTGTATCTCATGAGCTTATTTTTTTGGAATTTCCCAAAATTATTTTATCCACAAATCAAGACGAATAAACATCAACAAATCATCAAAAAATTTTGTAAATAACTTTTAACTAAAATTAAAAACACATCTCAAATGCATAAAAATGGAACTAGTATAGCTTAAAAATTTTGTCAGAAAAATTTAAAATATTTTCATTTACAGATGCATAAAATTTGTAGTACACACAAAAAAAGCAAATTTTGAACTAAGAATAAAACTTTAAAAAAACGCGGTAGTCGAAAACACAATTTTTAATAACTAAGTAAACTTATTATTAATATAAAAGTAAGAAGTTATTTTTTCGCCTATGGCAAATTCCTCCAGATGATGTTGTCTTTCATTCAACAACCACTTTTGCCTCTTCCACGTTTGATTCTCCCCAGGTTTCATGGTTTATTTCTCAACATAAGACACAATAAATATTAAATTTAAAATACATTTTTCCAAATAAAATTTTCTGGGAAACTTCGTCTGTGCTACTATTAAGCGCCTCTCTCCAAGCAGTGTCCTAGGCATAATACGAAGGTCACTCTGAATTTTTTTTATATACATCTAAGTTTTTAAAGTCATGCTTACAAAATTTTAGGTGTGTTCAAAGTAGTTATCTCCTCCAGCATCAATGCACTTTTGTAGACGAATTTTCCATAGATTAAATGCCTCAAGCCATTCATTTCTTCGAATAGATGAAAAAAATGCATTTATAGCCACATCAAACTTTTCTTCTGAATGAAAACGACGTCCACATAAGTTCTTTTTTCGATTAAAGAATAACCAAAAGTCGCATATTGCTAGATCAGGTGAATACGGTGGATGTTCGATCACTTTAATTTATTTTTGTTTTAGAAACTCAACTGTTAATCCGGCTGTTTGTGAAGATGCATTGACATTGTGAAGCATTAGTCCCCTAACATTCGGTTCTTGTAGAATTTCTGGAAGACATTTAGTGGTATACTATTTTGCTGTTACTGTCTTTTGTCCTTCCAACTTGATGACTGTGACCAATTCCGTACTTCTGAAGAAAACGGCATACATCACTTTTTTCAGTGCGCGTTGTTTTTTCACCATTGTCGCGTGGGATCATCTTCAAAGACTCATACTTTGCTTTCTTGACGTGTTGGAACGTCAAAAAACGGTATGTATGTTTCATCACCTGTTACAATTTTAGAAATGATGCGGTGACCACCATCATTTAGCAATTTAAGAGTTTCTTTACTGATTCTGACACGCTCCTCTTTTTGGTGCTCAGTTAGATTATGGGGAACCTAACGGCAAACTGCTTTTTTCATATGTAATTCTTCATGAATGATTTTGTGCATGGCTGCGGATCCAATGTTAAGTTCCTTCTGTATCATTTGATAGGTACAGCGCGCGATTATCATCCATTAACATTTTTCGTATGGCAGACACATTATCAGGGATTACTGCCGACGGCGGCCTTCTTGTGTGTTCTTCATCCTGAAAAAAATTGCGACCTCTTCTAAATTCTCTAAACCATCTGAATACAGTAGCACGAGCTGGTGATTCATCACCAAATGCTAATTGGAACCGTTGAATGCATTCTTCTTGATTTAATCCTGCTTTTATCATAGCGCGAAAATGTTCCCGCGTCGTCTCTGTTCTCTCATTTTCTCTTCTGTTTAAAATTTATTCTACGCTAAAAAAGTTGAAGTAAGTCAGTAAAAAATCGTCTTCTGTGTTAAAATACTTTGTATTTTAAAATTAAACCGTTATTTTTATTTTGTAAATTCTCGTCTGCGCGTATCTCAGAAATTTCAGAGTAACCCTCGTAGACTCGCCGAGCTGGCAGCCGAATGGTTAGCGCTCTTGCCTTCGGTTCAACAGTTCGTGGGTTCGAATCCCACCTTGGGCATGGATGTTTGTAGTGGTTCGGAATCCACTTTAAACCGTAGGTCCCGGTCTAATTAGCCCTCGTGAGCAAAAAATGACCGTTGAGCGACAAACCAACCAACCAACCAACCCCTCGTAGACTCCCTTCACAAAGCCACTGCTGTAAATATCAATTATCATGAGGTTTAGAAACAAAGCATTTAACTTACTAAATAAGAATAATTATTACTCTAAGGAAAAAAAATTTTTTATATATATTACTGTAAGCTGATGAAAAGTAATTTTCTTTAAAATTAATGAATATAAAATCTTTATTTTTGTAACTAAATATTTTTTCCATAAATTTTTATTGAGTTTTATATTAATATGGTAATTTCATACGAGAAAGAAATATAATGTGTGTATAGAATACAAATATGTATAAATAATAGTCTTATGTTTGTCAACCAAATTTTCGTGTGGAAGTGAATTGAAAACTCTTGCACGAAATAGAATGAAATTTGTATTGGGATGTTGGTTTCTGGCTAACCTAAAATATGGACCAAGTTTCATTTCTAAATTTTATTAGAGATTACATTTAATTCAAACTTAAATAACATTGAACTCACTGTAACGTTGTTTATTGTGTGATGTGTGTAATTAAGCTATGCAACAACCATCCCAGAATCTTACTCGTTTCAAAAACGTGCAGTTCTATCTCTTTTAAAATTGCCATTTAAGCATTATTCTGCTAAGGATATAAAAAAACATCATCAAATTGGCCTATCTTTCTATTTTTCTATATTCTTATGTGAAATAAAATTATTTCCTTTTGAAAAACTATTGTTTTTGACCACTGCAACAAATATGTTTCTGTTTTTCCAATATGTTTCGAATAGGACATACTGCATTGTGGCGTTGATGAAAATGTTCCGACTTTAATAACTTTGTAAAAAAAAAAAAGGAATATGAGATTGTTTCTTTCCCTTTAATATTCCTTAATATTTTTTTCTTCAACCTTTCAAAATCTTTCAAGCATTTTACATCTTATTAAATTTGTTTTTAGTTGATTTATGAAACTTCGTTTTGTTTTGCGCAGCTGCATTTTGAGAAGAGTAAATACACTCACTTCCAAAAGTTAAGCACGAAGATGTAAAATGCAAAAGAAATCAACAAATACTGCTTTGATTGGCAGAAAAGTAGCATATATATTTATGCATAAAATAAAATAATTATATACAGAAATGAAAACAATATTAAATTTTTGTAAGTTATCAGATAATGGCATACTGGAGATTTAAACAGAATTGTGCATAAAGTAAAAATAAACAGCATAAAATGAAAAAAGGACATTAATAGGGTATGTGATCCCCCCTAGTCTGTATACAAAGCTTACACCTTGTGACCATGCTTTCAATTAGGTGGTCAAACACCGCAAAATCCATTCTTCTTGTAGAGCAGTTTCCAGCTCAATAAGAGTGTCTGAAGATGGGAAACGTGAAGATTTCAATGGGATTAAAGTCGGGCGAATATGCTACGCGCAATCCCTTCACTCTCCAGGTAGTCATTCACGATATCAGCTCTATGGGAGCGTGCTTTATCGTCCATTAAAACAAAAGTAGGGCCGATTGCTGCAGCGTTATCTCACAATGTGTTCTAAGACTTCATCTCGATATCGGACAGCCGTCACAGAGCCTCGTTAAAGATACGCAGGTCAATGTGGTATCTTAATGAAATCCCTACCCGCACCATAGTGCTTCTACCTTGGAATGCGTCATGTTCGATGATGTTTTGGAACAAATGGCGTGTTTCTTGTTCGCGCCATATCCTTATATGCTTGTCATCTGGCTCCAGAGGAAATCTTGACTCATCAGAAAATATGACATTGCCTCAGCCAGACACAGTCGAATTGACATGTTCCCAGCACCCCTTTAACCATGCCCTTCTTGTTAGACGGATAGACATACACAAACTCGAGATTTTGGGTGTAAAGTCCACTCATATGTAATCTTCGGCGTACTGTAGCTGCAAATATCACCTTACCAATGGACGCTGTAACCATTGATGTCACACCCGTAGAGGTCGCTCTGCGATTCCGCTTGGCTAACATCGCAATATATCGATCTTCCGCGGGGTTTGTAACCCTTAGGCGAATGGCTGCGGGCCTTCGGACAACTGTCTGTGGTTTGGAATTGTTTCCATAAACGTGAAATTACAGAATGATGAATGCTGAAGAGAAGAGCAACATCTGAGATTGACTGTCCTGCTTCAATGCCCTCCACAGCACGCAAGCGCTCAGAATCTTCCATTCGTCTTCTGGAAGTCAGAAACACCTATTTCTTGAAAACAAATTGTACGAAAGTTTTAAACACCTTCTATCAGCACTTACAATCAACTTCTGTACCCTTCAGGTATCTTATAAGACTGTCCTTTATGCATATTTCTTGACATGAAAGTGCGATTGGCTGTTACCCAACATAGTTGCATACTTCCATCTACCTCTGCAGCGATTTGCATCCTCTTCAATTCTGATTGGCTTCCGGAAATTAGCATTTTTTTCTCCATGCTTAACTTTAGGAAGTGAGTGCAATAAATATCGTTATTTTACCACACAAATCACAATTTTTCTGGTAGCTGGTTACATGTTCTCCACTGGAAGTTGCAGCTAAAAATACTGCAGGTTTGGTTCATTTGTAAGGTACATAGAAAAATTTAATACACAGATAATAAATACTAATTTAAGAAAAAAGTAGCTACAATTTTTGAAAGTTTATAAAAATTTCAAAAAACAATGCCTCTATGTTTCAAATTTAAAAAATGTTAAAAATATTTGTTCATATGATTACAATATATTAAAATAAATAAAAAACAGAATTATCATTTTTATTGCACGTTAAACCGATATAATTTATTCAATATAAGATTTAAACAAATTACCGTTAATTTTGAGAATAAATATATATTGTTTATTCGTTAATATAGCTCATACATTCCAAAAAATCTTTGTATATTTTAAACATGCTGAAGGTATATCAACCTAATCAGATGAGGGCCAAGATTTAGAGAGAACTAGGAACACTATTAAATATTAACTGTTGGTATATGAATCTTTAAGTTAAATTAACATATTGTACCGAGCTTCGGGGTTCGTGTCGATTGAGAGTTGAAAACAGCCACTAAATGAACACAAGATTTTTATTCGTAAAAAAATTCCACTAGATTTACCAACTATAACAATCACAATTATACAGCTACAATTACAGGTCTCAAATACCTCAGGCAGAGAACAGCTTCTCTAGACAAGCAGTCACGACTAATCGTCTTCACTCACTGCCTTCTATGTCGGGCTGCGGTATTTATACCTGACTTGGCGGGGAAATCTACCAGTTTCACCAAGGTTCTGGAAGCTTCTAGGCTATCTCGCTAAATATTGGTCCTAAAACTTAGGTGATGGATATTTCCAGAAGTATCTATTTCTCGCCAAGAATCTCACCAACTGCCGCCAAGTCACTAAATCATTAGAAAACCCGCTTTTAACGTATACCACGTCTAAATACCGCAATTTTTGCCCAAAATGTGAATATTTCCGATCTGTCTGAGATATTTTGAGACATATACAATAATTATTTACAAATTTCTAACATTGTCCCCCTCTCAAAGATTGCACGTCCCGGGCAGTACAATCCCCTGATAGGAGGCCAATTTAATATGAAAGACTTTACATTTTAAGAAGATACAGAACACATTACATACACAGACAATTAAAAATACAAATATAAAAAAATATAAAATATTAAAATTATTTACAAAGAGACTATAGTCTACTAATTTTTACTTTACATTACGATAAGGAGCTAATTTATAATTTACAATCTGTGGTTTTGAAGAAGATGATTTCCTTATACGAACCACGACGTTATTCAGTCTTTTTAGGACTGTGTAGGGACCTTCCAGTTGGCTTGTGTTGGGACCTTCCCAATTGGCTGGTTTGGAGAAAGTACTTAACGTCGAATCGGGTTCCACAACCAAACTTTGTCACCTTCCTGAAATACATGTCCTGTCACTCTTATGTCATACCTTGTCTTCATTCTTTCGGTCGTCAGGTTGATTCGGTCTCGAGCGAAGTTATGGACATCTTCAAGACGTGCCTGAAGGTCTCGAAGGTATTCCTCTGGCGATGAAGATGTATCCGGTAGACGACCAAACTGAAGATCACAAGGGACACGAAGTTCGCGACCAAAGAACATTTGTGATGGAGTATATCCGGTAGTCTCATGAACAGCACTGCGATATGCAATCAGAAACAGCGGTAGCTTCAAATCCCAATCTTGCTGATTTCTGGAAACCATAAGTGAGAGATTATTCAAGATGGTTCGGTTTAACCTCTCTACCATGACGTCCGATTGCGGGTGTAATGACATGGTCTGCGTATTGTCTATTCCAAGAATTTGACACATTCCTTTAAGCACAGCAAAGGTGAAATTTGTCCCTTGATCTGAATGAATTTGTAAGGGTGTGCCGAATCTGGAAACCCATTGCTGCACTAGAACCGTGGCTATTGTAGTCGCTTCTTGATCAGGGATTGAAGACGCTTCAGGCCACTTAGTAAAGTATTCCATGACAACTAGGATGCATTTGTTGACATTTGAAGATTGTGGTAAAGGACCCAAAATGTCCAATGGTATCCACTCAAAAGGTGCTCCTACATTGTACTGCTGCAACCTTCCTCGGCTACGTTTCTTTGGTCCCTTACGTGCCGCGCAGTCATCACAAGATTGGCACAATTTCTCTACATCTTGTCTAGTTTTGCTCCAATAGAAGCGTTCTCGAACTTTCTGTATAGTCTTCATTACTCCGAAGTGGCCTCCAGTTGAGCTACTATGCAATTCTTTCAAAACATCTGAAATTCTTGATTTTGGAAGAACAAGCTGCCATTTGAAATTACGTCCATCATCAGACTCCCATTTCCTGTATAATACGCCATTTCTAAAATGGAGTGAGTACCAAAGAGCCCAATATTGTGTAGTAGCAGGACTGTAGGTGGAGATGTCCTGCCAACTTGGTCTCCTACTGGAAGATTCTTTTAATTCAAAAATTGGATTTATATCTGGATATTTTTTGAGCTTCTCTAAGTCCTTCATCACTCCATGGGTTTCGATGGCGGGGAAACAGTAACTTGGCTTACCGAATGGTTTACTAATTGATAGTTCTTCTCTACTCTAGAACAATATCGGCAGCTTCCATTACACGGTCTCCTTGATACTGCATCAGCATTTCCATGAAGAGTTCCTTTGCGATGACGTATTTCAAAGTTGAACTCCTGGATTCGTTGAATCCATCTGGCTACCTGTCCTTTTGGATTTTTAAAATTTAAAATCCAGGTTAAGGATGCGTGATTTGTCCGGAGCAAGAACTTTCTTCCACAGAGATAATGATGAAAATGTTCTATGGCTTTAACGGTTGCCAGCAATTCCTTCCTAGTTGTACAATAATTTCGCTCCGGTTTCGACAGATATTTACTGCAATAAGTAATGACATATTCTTTATCATCAATTTTCTGTCACAAAACAGCCCCGGTATTTTCGTTGCTGGCAACTGCGTCTAAAATGAATAATTTCGCTAGGGATATGCCAGAACGGGTGAAGATGTCAACGCCTCCTTCAGTTGTTTAAAAGCTTTCTCACATTCCTCTGCCCATAAAAATCTCTGTTTAACTTCTGTCAACTTGTGAAGGAACTCAGTTCGGCTCATAATCCAGTCATGGTCGAGTTTGACTTTAATATTCGTTTGATTAATACTCCCACACTTTATAACACGGATTGGATCAAATACAACCAAATCTTAAATAATTACCCGTTTAATATAATTCATACAAACACGGGAAATGAAATTGAAAATGAGACCATTCGCTTGGAGGTGGAACTGCTAGCAGCGCACCGTGAATCAGAAAAACCTCACTCCTCCCGTTCCACTCACCTCCTACCCCGCTACCTCAGAATTTTGAAAGCAAATAGAAACAAACTCAGGAAAAAATATCAAATTAGCAGAGACCCCCGAATAAAAAATCAATATAATAAAGCGAATAACGAATTTAGAGCCGAGATAAGTTCATACAACTTACAGAAATGGAGAGAAAAATTAGAATCATTAAATACTCATGACCGATCCATTTGGAAGGCCGTCAGCAAGTTCAAGAAGAAACCACAGTATTTTCCGCTCATACAAGGTTAAAATACAATTGCATACACAAACAAACAAAAAACAGAAGCAATTGCTGACGGTTTTGAAACACAATTCACCACTAATGACCTACACGACACAAGAACCGAAGATCTGGTTGTCAGCAACATACTCAGATTTCTCTCCAGACCACACACACAAGTCATACAAAGCACCACCTCTTCGGAAGTAATGGCAATAATCAAGAAATTAAAGGATAATAAATCCCCAGAAATTGACGGAATAACAAACAAAATGCTAAAGAAAATTCCAAACAAAATATTATTCAAATTACGATACTTATTAACGAGATATTAAGAAAAACGTATTTTCCCCAAAAATGGAAAATTGCAGTAATAGTACAAATATTAAAACCAAAACAATACAACTATTTTTCCTCAAGATATAGACCTATTAGTCTACTGCCGTCTCTAAGCAAAATAACCGAAGCAATTATTCTAAATATACTAAATGAATTTTTAGAAAACAATAGTATTCTTTTCCCTGAACAACAAGGGGTCAGAAAATCACATTCAACAACGCATCAACTTAAGAGAGTAGGAGAAATCATCACCCAGAGATTTCAACATAAAAAAAGTACAGGAGCAGTTTCTCTTGATATTGCCAAAGCTTTTGATCGAGTTTGGATTGGTGGACTTGCACACAAACTCATTAATATTGGTCTAACCGACCCACTTATTAAAATACTAATTTCATATCTTTTGGGATGAAAGTTCCAGGTTCGCATTGGTACTACATACTCAACGCATAGACAAATCTTAGTTGGCGTGCCACAAGGATCCAAATTGGGACCAAGACTCTTTCTTATCTATGTGAACAACATTCCAGGATCAACACTAACTTCCCTACACCTTTTTGCAGATGACACATTTATACTAGCACAAGGTAGGAAAACATCATGTATCACAGAATCACTCAACTAAACATTTAGAACAGATTGAGCTCTGGTTCGTTAAATGGAAAATTCTTATTAATGTAAATAAAAATGTATCCATAATTTTTTTTTTTTAAAAAAAAGACTTCTTCCACCCATTGTAATCAAGATCAACAACGAAATTATACCATGGTCACAAACCTGTAAATATTTAGGAGTAACTTTCGACAGAAAATTAACATGGCAACCCCATCTGATCCAAATTATTAACAAATTTAAACGGCAAGCAGCTGCATTATACCCACTTCTCAACTGGAATTCAAAACTTTCCATGGAAAATAAAGTGCTCATTTATAGCTCATATCTTCGACCACTTTATTTCCTATGCTTGCCCTATCTGGGGTTACACCCATGATAGTAAAATTAAAAAACTGGAAACTTTCCAAAATAAAGCCCTCAGATGGGCAGTTAAGGCTCTCTAGTTCATTAGAAATAAAAAAATCAGACAAGAATTAAAAAACCTTACCCTGAGAAAATTCTTCGCAAAAACAATGTATAACGTGATTAAAAATATTTTGATAAAACTAATAACGAAACAATAATTAGTCTTCCGTCCTATAATGACCTAAGTACCCATAATAGTTTGCGTCCTCGCTCATTGCTCAGAAATTGCCCAAATTTCCTCACCAACAGCCATGAAATAAACTGAAAATAGAAAAATTTTCTTTGATAACTATTTCTTTGTATGCGAAAAAAAAAGATTACTAATAAGATAAAAGGATTTTTTTTTGTTTCATCTCATTCTATATGTGAAAAAAAAACTATTAAAAATAAAAATGATGATGAAAAATGCATGAATATATATAATATATATAAAAACTAAATATATATAAAAACAAATATATATTTTTTTAAAAAAATATCTATGTAAATACATAAAATATAAAAAAAGATATATATATATATATATATATATATATATATATATATATATATATATATATATATATATGTATATATATATATATATTACAGACCAAGTTATACCTTGTAAATATTATAGCGTGTATAAATTCTTGTAAATACCTTTACCTGTTCTTATGTAAATATTTTTATTTCTCTCAATTTATTCCTTAACTCTATCTCCTTTATTATTCTATTTGTTTCATTTAATCTAAATATATTTTTCTCATAAATAATAAATTAATCAACAATAACTTTTTAAATTCTGAAATAAATTTTATGAAATAACCGTAACACTCAGACAGATTAGATTTTTACACAATTGACATTTGTTAAAATTGAAATGGTTTGATCGAGAATATTGTTGTAATCATTTAAAAAGTCAGTGAAACAATCATGTCCATTAAAATTTCAAACTCATTTTAGGCCAATCAGACTCAAGTTATAGCTCATCAACCAAGAACCAGCTATCTAATGAGGGTAGAGGATCGCCAGATCCAGGGACCTCTGAAAACTGCCAGTTGGCAATCACAGTCCTTAACTGCAGAGATCGTTTCAGGATCTGTTCTTACACCTTTAGCAGAGATAATGTGTCCCAGATAACTTACTTCACATCGAAATAAATTACATTTTCAAGGATTCAGCTTCAGGTTCGCCATTTTTAATTTTTCCAACACCTTTCGGATGTTTCTTAGATGGTCTTCGAATGTGTGCCCTACAATGATATCGTCCAAATATACCAAACAGGCTTCGTAGGAATGTTCTCATAATACGGTCTCCATCATGCGCTCAAATGTTGCAGGTGCATTGCAAAGCCCAAATGGCATAACCTTGAACTGCCAAAGTCTTTGTCCTTTGGTGAACGCAATCTTTTCCCGATCCTCAGGATGTATCTCTACTTGCCAGTAACCACTCTTGAGATCCAAAATTGAAAACCATTGATATCCGGATAAAGCATCAACTGTATCGTCAATCCTAGGAAGAGGGTAACTATCTTTTTTAGTGATGTTGTTTAACCGACGATAGTCAACGCAGAATTGGGTAGAACCATCTTTCTTCCGAACTAAAACAATAGATGAAGCCCAAGGAATCTCTGATGGCTCAATAATGTCATTCTGCTGCATTTCCATCAGAAGATTATCCACCTCTTCCTTCTTAACGAATGGTAGTCTTCTCGGATGTTGTTTAATGGGTGGATAATTTCCTGTATCGATTCGGTGCTGCGTCATTTCGGTTCGCCCAACATCATCTGATTTCTGGGAGAAGAGATCTCTTAATACTAATAATAGATTTTCTGCAGCATTCCTCTGTTTATCATCCAACTCTGCATTCGGAAGGAGTTCATTAATTAGAGTGTTAGGAGGCTCAGATAGTGTGGCTTGATAATTTCGGTTAATACAGGTCACAGGAGTACAAGTCGCGAGCACTTCTCCTTCTTTTATTAGTTTTGCCTTATTGCTTAGATTAGCAATTCTTACCGGGATTACATTTCATGAAAGGTCGACGAGTGAAGAAGCCACTAGTACTCCTTTAACGCTATTGTCAGAATCTGGATATTCAATCAATCCAAAGTGAAAATTATTATCTTTTGAAAGAGCTCCGGAAAATATTGTCTCAGTTCTTGGTGGTAATGTTGTTTCACTCTTTGCAGTTATATGATGGATGTATGATATTTTTAAGACGAAATATTCAGATGTTATATAATATCTGAATATTTCGTCTTAAAAATCGCTATGTCTTCAGAACACGAGTGTAGTTCATTATTTTTAAAATCTAACTTGAAATGGTTTTCTTTGAGGAGATCCAATCCAAGAATAAATTTGTCATTTATATCAGTGACATATGCCATATGATGGTACATTGCATTACCAAATGCAATGTTTAGATTGACTTTTTAATGCACTTTAATCTTATCACCAGTCACAGGTTGGAGAGTAATGCAGAGAGGCATCCAGATGAGTTTTTCACCAAGTTCACAAACCAAATCTGTCCTAATGATCGTTACGTTGGCTCCAGTATCGATTATCATTCTGCAGGGAACTTCGTTGACATGTCCCATAACTAAAAGTCCGTTATAGCCGCTGCTTACTGAAGAAATGTGAAACAATTTGAAATGGGGCTTCTGACTCTCTGGACATCTCCACCCCGAAAGAGGGCCACATATTAGTCTCCCTGCTGTAGTGGAAAATCATTTCCACCATCTACGGACGTGTCCGACTGCACCGCAAGTCCAACACTGAATTTTCGTGTTTCTGCCACCTTTACTCAATTCTAAGATACGGAATTTTTGTCGATCTTCAATTTGTTTTCTTAGATCATAATCTGTATCAGTAGCAGAGACGGCCCTGATTGAGTGCCGGTTTTTACGCGCAGCCTGGTGGGCAGTCTCTAAGTGCGTAGACTAGGGCAGATCCGATATCTTTGACATTGGCGAGTCTAAGTGTTTTCTGTATCTCCTGATCCCGTTTACTATCGATTAAGTGATGGAGAGCCAGATCTTGACGTGTCTCAGCTGGGCAGTCAGAAAATGCTAGATGGGAAAGTCGCTGAATATCGGCAGCCAATTCTTGCAGATTTTCACCCGCTTTTTGATAGCGAGACTTTAACTATAGTCTGCATCATTCTTTAGTGCACTTTTCTCCAAACCACAGCTTAAACGCACTCGATAGGGCTTGGAAATCGTGCCTCTGCTCTTTTGGAAGCGTCTCGAGGCCGCGTCTCCTCTTAAAGAAGCCGCCAGGTGAAAAGCTTGGGTTCGGGGATTCCATCCATTAGCTTCCACTACCATCATAAACTCAGTGTTGTATATTTGCCAGGATGATTTTCCATTGAATGTTGAGAGTTTAATCGTGGTTAGGGAAGGCATAAATGCCACATTGTGTTCCTCATGTCTGTTTGACATTTGTTTCTTCAAGCTTTGAATCTCCTTATTCGTATTCTATTGCTTCTTCAACGTTTTCTTCGATCTCCAAAACTTTCGTTTCAACTGAAGTTACCTTATCTTCCATTGCATTCACCTTTTCCTGAATGATGTTGGAGAATTCTTCTTTAACACTTACAATGCCCTTCTTAAGTTCCTTTTTCAGCTCATCCTGTCCAGATTTTATCTCTTTCATCATCTCGGTTTTAATCTCTTCTTTTCCAGCTTTCTTCTCAGCCATCTGCTCCGCTAATTTTTCGAGAAGACTTTTCATTAAATCCATATCTATTTTTCTTGTGACACGCTGCATCAACTCTTCAACCCCGCTTCTGACACCAGTTGTACCGAGCTTCGATGTTCGTGTCGATTGAGAGTTGAATAAAACAGCCACTCAATGAACACAAGACATATTCGTAAAAAAAATTCCACTAGAAATACCAGCTGTAACAATCACAATTATACAGCTAAAACTCGTCATATACAATAAATAACAGCTTCCAATCACAGGTCTCAAATACCTCAGACAGAGATAAGCTTCTCTAGACTAGCAGTCACGACTAATCGTCTTCATGAAACTGCCTTCTATGTCGGGCTGCGGTATTTATACCTGACTTGGCGGGGAAATCTACCAGTTTCGCCAAGGTTCTGAAAGCTTATATATATATATATATATATATATATATATATATATACAGGGTGAGCCAAAAGTTCGTTACAATTTTAAAAATTCATAAAAAAAGAAGAAAGTAAGATAAAGAAGTGCGATTTGCAAGAAAGGGCTCACAAGGTAGTCGGATTTTTTTTTGCAGCAAAAAATGTTTTAGTTGAAAAAGTCGCCTATAGATGGCACTGACTGTTCGAAACATGATGAAAAGGACAACAGTACGCTCCATTCATTTATTCTGATAACAGTTGTTCAATATGAGTACATTGTACGACACAACTAAGGCGACTCGCAACGCCCGTTACAGCTGAATGCAATATGTCGGAATGAATTGCGGAAACCTCACGACAGATGGAATCTTTGAGTTCGGCCAATGTTGAAGGAGATGAACGGTACACACGTGATTTCAAATAGCCCCACAACCAGAAGTCGACCGGAGTGAGGTCGGGTGATCGTAGAGGCCATGCGATCTTGCAACCTCGACTAATCAGTCTCTCTTCACCAAAGGTACTCAAAAGGAATCGTTTTACTGGATTGGCATAATGTCACGGCCTTTTATCGCAAGATTAATTTGCATAATTCTGCTGTATCTCTCTATGTCAGCGCCATCTATAGATGACTTTTTTAACTAAAACTTTTTTTGCTGCTAAAAAAATCCGACTACCTTGTGAGCCCTTTCTTGCAAACCGCACTTCTTTATCGCACTTTCTTCTTTTTTTTTATGAATTTTTAAAATTGTAACGAACTTTTGGCTTACCCTGTGTGTATATATATATATATATAGGCTATTTCGCTAAATATTGGTCCTAGAGCTTAGGTGATGGATGTTTCCAGAAGTATCTATTTCTCGCCAAAACATCACCAAGTCATAAGAAAATCTGCTTTTAACATATAATACGTCTAAATACAGCAATTTTGGCCCAAAATGTATTTCCGATCTGTCTGAGATATTTTAAGACATATACAATAATTATTTATAAATTTGTAACAATATTTATGCAAGTTTGAATTTATATTAAAATATATTCCTTTATGCATCATTCTCAATTTAGTTGTAAAATTATATTTTCTAAGCATTCTTACTTTTATTTATTACGTTCCAAGTGTTTTCAATTTTCTACTTATATATTTAATTTTGTAATATTAAAACACAAAATATCAAATTATTAAAATTAAGGTTATTGATTTAATTTCTTGATTTCAGAATATTTAAAGTTGTAAAGGTTCCAAGAGTTATTCGAAGGATGAATGTCTCTGGTTTAATAGATTTTTTTGCATTAATGATTGATTAGTTGTGACTAATAAAATTATTTTATATGGCAACATTTAAGATTCACACAAATTGAAATGTGTGATGGATTATTGTCTTTAAAGTAGAACTGTGTGTGTGTATATGTGTGTTTGGAAAATGGATATTGTATTTCCGCATACATGTTTGCTAAATTAAGTGTTTGGAAGTTTACAGAATTTTCCCCTAATATATAAGATATTCACTATTTATACATCCAAGAAAGTGATTCGCAGTAGATGCCCAAGACAGTATTTTGTTGTAAGACTATTCACTATGCAATATAAAAATTTTAAATTTACAAAAGGTGTTTCTAAATATACAAGAAATAGATTATTTAGAAACACAACAGAGAATATAAATTTTATGTAGTATGCAAAACAACTTTTGAAAAAGTTGCATATCTTTTGCACTAGAAAATTATATACTCAAATCTACAATTGTGGTTGGTAAAATAAATTATATTGTACATTACATTCCTTATATACATGTATTTTAAATGAAAATAATCTAATAAAAACTACTTAAAGAAAAATCAAATAGAAATGCAGTTGGATAATGCCAGTTATATGAAGGGAAAGAGAATTAATGTAATTTCAGGTCATGTACAGTAATGCCATTGTTAGGTAAGTCCACATGTTACAGTCAATATAAATAAAACTATAAATTAAATAAGTTATTTTTGTATTTTTCCTCTGAGAGTGAGTTTTTTTATTTATTAGTGATTACAAGAAACAATTGTAATTGTTTCTTACTATAAATCAAGTAAAAATTGCTCAAAAAACAGTAATTGGTTTTGAATTTTGATGGTTGCTTTCAACAGATTAAAAATTAAAACCAGGAATTTGAAAACCTAATTTTCTCACATTTAATTATTTATAAAATAATAATAGTAATATTTAAATAATGTAAATTTATTTACATCGGATAGTATGGTAATTTATTTACATATAAGTTGAATATTGCCATACCATTTTTAAAAAATAAAATAAAAATTATAAATTTACTGCTTTTCAAACTTATATATGCAATATATTTAGATATTAATACAACTAATGAGTGGAAGAGACTTATTGATTTCTTTTTATAGAAATCTAACAGTATTTAATTAAAAAAAATATTAGTTCTGTACAATTCAACTTCAATTTCAGGATCATTTTTTTTCTAGAAAAATATCTATAACATATAAAAGGACACAATGAAATATGTTTATTTTCAATAAAATATGTACATGATGTTGATTTTTAAGAGCAATTTCAGTCACTGTCACTACCGAAGATTTCTTCCTCGTCTCTTTTGTTTTGGTCATCAGCTTCCGCTTCACTCTCGCTTGATGAGGAAGAGGATGAAGATGATGATGAAGACTTTGAACTAGAAGAAGAAGCAGCTTGTTGATTTTCTGTTTGTTTCTCTTCTTCACCTTCAGAATCATCCTCAGCTTTTTTATTTTTATCCTCAGTTTCATCTTCACTTTCACTTGAAGAAGAACTTTCTTCTAGTAAAATAAATAAATGAACTTTAAAACTTAAAACATAGTTTCATTTCTTGTGGTGCAAATTACATACTTAAGTCTCTTTTAAAGGTAATTTATTTAAGAATGAAAACTAAACAATTTAAAATGTAGCATTACTTAATTTTGATGTTGAGCAAGTCATTTCAGAAAGTTATTATAATACACAATGTTAGTAAAAAAAGGTGTAATAAGAATGATATTAATAAATTAAAAATATCATAGTTTGAAAAATAAATAAAACATTTTAATTTAGGTTAATTCATGATCAAACAAAGTTTAAAGCACAGGTTCCTTGAATATAATAGATAAACAATTAAATATTATAAAATAATATAAAAAAAACCCAGTGAATGACAATCATTAAACATAAAATGGCTGCTATAAATAAGGAAACAAACCTGAAGAAACAAGTTTTATTTTGATTTATTTAAATTTAAAAATTGTCTTTTTTCCCTCTTAAGAATGTTTCTCCTTTAAAATATTGTAAAAAAGTAATTGAAAGAAATTTATAACTGCAATTGATATCATGAATAGAAAAAATGCTCAATAATTACTAGGAATATTCTTAAAAAAACATTTTCTTTTGTGTGACAAAACAAAAATTAAAAGTCATGAAATTAAAATTTTTTGGAGAAAAATATTAGTTATTCTAGACTACCATCCTCTTTACACTATGTACACTATGTAAATTAAATATATATTCTCAGCCATATGTTTAGTTGTAAGTATTAAAAAAAAAGTCTACATTATTTAACATAGTATTTTCAGTATGTTGTTAAATATGACATTCACAGTAGAGTCACTGAAGAATTCTATACTGCATTATGCATTTTTAATTGCATGAATTAAATGGAATATCTTTTTCAATAAATCTATATAAATTAAGATGATTCAACATGAGATATGGTGGCCATATACTGCCCATGACCTCATTATTTGCAGCCCACAGATCAGGTCTTTCAGCACAGTTCAGAAATTTTTTTTTTAATTTCACACTAACAACAAGTACAATATTGCAGCTCTTATGAAATAGTGCTACAAATTGTCAAAGCAAAAAACTCTTAGAATAATGGAGTGCTTATTAAAAATTTTGTAATCAAAATAGCAAAGCAATTTAATGAAACAGTAGCTAAAAATTTCGAAACAGTCCCCATGTTGCATCAAACATCTGCAAGTTGGGTAGATCATATTAATTAATTAATATGTATTATAATTAATCAATGAGGAATGTTTACATTTTTCATTATACCTAGATGAAAGCACAGATCTGTATACCATTAGCATATAATGTTTATCTGAACTATTTAAAACGATTTCATTGTAGCAAAGGAGATGATTGATCTAATTCCTCTCCACAGTACAAGCAAGGGTATAAATATTTTTAAAACTGTAAATAACATGGTGTCAGACTACAGGAATTTGACACATGCTCTTGTATTGTCAATGGTGGAGCCACAGTTATGTCATAGATGCAAATACTGGGTTTGCACGACTCTTGGGGAGAGAGGAAAGACATCAACTGTCTTGTAATACACTTTTGTTCATCAGGAGACCCATGAGGAAAATCCTTACATCAAATGAATATCATAACGGTAGTTGTTAAAACAACTAATTATTAGATGGATAATTGTGTTTTGACTTACAGAAAGTTTCATAATTTTTTTTTTTTTTAGCTAAAGTAGATGCTACAAATAGATTTATTACTTCACACCAATGTTCATTGGTTAAGCCTGTTCTTCACTCTACACAAAGAGATTTCCATTTTCCCTACAAATGTCAGGCACAATACTATAAAATTGGAAAATCAAATGGTAGTTGCGCAATCTTTAGCAGAACTAGCATTTTTTAAGACATGCATCTCATAGTAATGAATTGAATTTAAAAGTAAAAAGAAAACCAAAATATTGTCAACTTATTTGGACATATCAATGGATTTAAGAATAAAATTAAGTTTTTAAAATCTTCATTAGAAAAAAAAAAAGATTTTTTTTTCCTAAGCTGTAAAGATAAATTTGAAGAATTGAAGGATTTTGTGGAAGTTTCAAATTTACCTTACTTAAAATATGTTGACAATTTCAAAAGAATAAGAAAATTCATAAATTTGCAACTTTCTCAAAATCCTTCATTTTTTCAAATTGCTCTTTACAGATTTGAGATAAAGAGAGATTGAATAATAATAAAGAGAGATTTTAGTTTTTACTCAGCTCTATACAGTTTCAATTAAGAATGTAACAGATTTTCAACATGAATTTTGTGATTTGCAATTTGATCCTTTTTGTAAAGAAAGAAGTGGATTTTCTCAAGTTGCTGTTTGAAGAATGATACCCTAATTAGTGAAATTTAGGATTTACATTGAGTTCAATACTGAAAAGCATGCATCTTCAGGAAAGGAGATTTTCCAATATGCAATTTACAGTCAAAATATTCCTTCATTGAATACTTACTCAAATGCTTTGTTATTCATTAGCAAATATTACAGTTAATATTGATGGATTAGTTTGTGAAATTCAGCAAACTTATTTGGACACTCTAATTTCCTACTAATTTTGTTTTGTAATTAAATATTTTTTGAATAAATCAAATTAATAGTACAATGCAGATTTTTTTGTGTATCATAGCTTATAGATAAAGTTACATACAAAGTATTTTATAATGTGTCCCTCTGAATAATATTTTTAAAGTGGCCCATGGAGCAGTTGCATTAAAGCAGCCCTGAAATAAATGTATAAAAAATGTAAAATAATTTTAACTAGTAGGCGAAACATACCTTTCGCTTTATCTTCTTCAGCTTCATTGTCTTCACCTTCATTTCCTTCACTCTCATTTTCTTCATTTCCTTCAGCTTCATTTTCTTCCTCTCCTTCATTTTCTTTTTCATTTTCCACTTGCATTTCTTCTTCCTCCTCCTCCTCTTCTTGAGGAGCTTCCAACTGCAGCATTCGCAGTTCCTGAAAGATAGAAAATGATCACCGTTAAAAAAAACAGAATGTCAGTAACAAAATCGCTCAATATTAAAAGTAATAAACTTTTATGATCAAGAAATTATAGGGGAATGTCACGAAAATTCAAATCTCCCTAATAATACATTATAAAAGAAAATGAGCGCATCATATTACAGAAATTAATCTAAACTAAATATCACTGAAATTAATATTATTGAGAACAACATTCAAGTTTATTTTTTCAAGAAACTCCAGTTTAAAATTGTTATAATTTTGTTGTATTCAAAATTCATCAAGAAAAATTATTTTGTTCATTGATTACAAGAATTCATTTGGGAGATGTCTTCAAATCTAAAAATTGTTTTAGGTTAATTTTTTAATAGTTTAGCTATAGTAAGTAACCATTTTAACTTAAACCCAATTAAGAGTTAAATAAAAAGGTGTATTTAAATTTGCATGATATTAATTAAATAAATACTGCTAGAATGTGTATGAAGAAGTAGATAGATATCAAGTATTCAACATAGTAAATTTCAATGGAATATTACATCGATATTGATAATTAGAACATCTGGAAAATTCATGAACCTCTTGCATTTTCGCAACCATCAGCTTTAAATTTTCTTTTATAAAAACTATGAAGTCTCTAGATTCTTACTGTGATTTTTACAATACATTTGAGAAATTTTTTAATTTTATTTATATTTTTTTTACAATGGCAGGCACTCAGGTAACTAACCCTTTGCCCCAACAAGGCCAGAAACCGGTACACATTTCTTATTACCCAGCGGGCACCTATGAACCAAGTCACGACGGAGGCAAGTATCATTATAAGCATCATACTACTACAAAACGGTTTATAGGGTGAGCCATATTCATACATCAACACATAAGAAAGGGCAGGGAAATAGAAAGTAACATCCATGGCTGAGCCAGGATTTGAATCTGGGACCCACAACTCAGGTGTCAGGAATGCTAACTACTCAACCATCGGTTGAGTAGCATTGTTAGCTCAAATGTCAACCATTTGTTGGCAATTTGAGAAATCTAAACATTTTATTTAAAAAAAAAAAAAAATACATAAATAAAATTTTACAAAAATATTCAATGTACATTTTTTTAAATCATCTTTTTAGCTATACTTTGTAAAAAGCTTTTAACATGACTTTCTGAGTAGCCAAATACAGAAATTAAGACAGTGATTGGATTTTGATTACATTTAATTTTTAAAAATAATTTTAAGTTATTTTTAATATCTACTAATTTGTTTCAGAAGTAGTATTTAATTCTTATTGTTTTTAGAAAACCTGACACTGAAAGTAAATTATATTTTTTAGTAGTAACTCTTTTCTTGATTAATCATTGTTTATCTAATCTTTGCTGATTCTCCTATGTAATTTTTTGCATACATAAAATAGATTTACTTGCTCAGAATTATTTTACAATTAACACAATATTACTCATAAATCATCTCAGCATATAATTCATATAATATTTTAAAATTTAATTTCTGAAAGAATAATTATGTTTGCCATTATAATAGGAGATTTGCCATGCAACATGTAATTTTAGTTTCTATTACAAGCAAAAATAAAACTTGCAAACTTAACATGATAATATTGATATCTTCAAATTGATTTAAAAAATTTTTTAAAACATAACAACAATGTATAATGCAAATATTATGTATAATTTTAATAGAATTGAAATGCATTGCATTAAATTTATTGATATGGACTACTGCACAACTTCCCTCAATTTTTCTTAATTTTGCAATACAATGAATACATCCCTAAAATATTATTTTACTTCATAAAATATTTTTAAAATAGCTAAAAAAAAAATACAAATATGAAGAGCAAAATTCAACTTTGTCATCAAAGAATGCTAAAATGCAATGTTTCTAATCTTTACATAAATATTAAGTAATATTTGGTTAGATATATTTTTTATGTTATACATACATTTTTTTTTATATAATATTTTCATTTTCTTTCTTAGCATGTGCTAATATATTACATGCATTAAAATATTTAAAGGTTAAACATATAAAAAGTAATTTAAAACATTCATATACTAAAACAAAGTTGTAACAATATATCCACAATAAATACTATAGTTAGCTTTGTTACACACGCACACACACACAATGAACATGGGAAGTATACATGTAACAAAATGAAACATAGGAAAGATATGAAATAATGTTCAAAATATAAAGAATATTTAAAGCGATAAAAAAAACTGAAGATCAAATTTTTTTCATATGTAAATGGAAAAAATTTATTGTTTGGAAATGAATGAAATTTTTTCCAAACAATAAAGACATAATATATTGTGCATTAACCTTAAAAAATAATTAATCTACACAAGATGAGATTATTAATGAGATTTAAAATGCAATTCTACTTATGGCATAATGGAAACCATAAGCTGTGGACAAATAAAAAGAGGCCTTGGTTTTACAGCAATGCATTATCTAGATGATCTCATTTGAAATTAAATCAATAGAGCATCAGCATATTGGCAATTTAAAATGCAACATTGTTTCAGTTTCAAACATGTTCTTCAAACAAGACAAACTCTATGAGATATCGTATCATCATGCTTTAAAAGAAAAGGTATTACCAATGGTTTAAGTTTAAGGTATGATGATTACAGTATTTCATTTATATAACTTTTTTCTTCTTAACGTTTGGACCCTGGGGAATTTCAGCCTTCATCAAAACAAAGAGTGAAATTGATTGTAACTTATGTAACGCAATACCTAATGAGTATGCTATCATAATCTAAAAGTGATAGTCTTCATAAATTAAAAGCAGATACCCCCAGACTTGGCCTGCCAATGCCAGATATATCATTTAAAATGGAGGACATAGCATTACAACTTATTTTATAAGGCCAAGCCACCATAAATTAATAGTACTCATTTTTAGTTACAGCAGGTATAGAAAGAACTACCTTTTGCCAATGAAAACAATGTCGTTTCCAATCAAGCCACTGTGGTCACTCCCCTGCATATATACAACTTTGAGACCTCAAAATCATCAATGAGTGTTATGCGAGCTTATACATTCATCTATGATTACAATTAATGCTGTCAATCTAACTTGCCTGTAATGTGATCCTTCCTAAACAGTGTAAAGCCACATTCAGAGTACTCTTTATATTAAAGCATGACTGGTGTTGAACCCCCTGGTGTTAAATAGAAATTCACCAGTAAGCAGATATTCTACTCACTTTGCATCAAAGCACAGTGTTTAGCATTTTTCTAAGTGTGTGGCTTGCCATTCTCATCCCAATCATCAAGCAAGGAATCAAAGATAAAGCAAGATAGAACTTTGTGAAAGAAAGCAAAAATATCAGGAGAAACCCGTTGTTCACAGATCTGTAACAGCTTAAAAAAATGTAAATGAAGGGAAAAATTTAATTTCTGAAATGTAAAAGTGGAAATAATTTTAGAAACATGAAAATTGAAGGCACACAAAATAAATCAATGTAAACAGCGGGAAAATGTAAAAATCCAGGAATGCAAAAATAGGGTTGTAAAGTAATAAGATGGATATATTTTAATTAAAAAGTACTATTTTATGCTAGAAAGACAGTAAGTAGAAATATATTTTTATTTTAAATTGTATTACTTATATTTTATATACATACTAAATTAAATTTATAAAAGAGTATCATAGTAATTTAACAAATGTTCTACCACCAACTATGATAATGGATAAATTATAATAAGCAATATGTAATATTTAAATGAGGCAAACAAAGTGTTAACAATGAATAATAGATTTTATTTACATTTTTATGTAACAGCAAATGGTAAGTAACATTTCTATAATTTTCGCAAGGAAAAAATTATTTTATGACTGAATAAAAATAATCAAGAGTGATTAATACATTTTCAATACATGCAGAATCTAATGTTAAATACTAAGTCATTTTCATTAGTTGCTACTCTACTTTTTTATAATTGATTCTTATTTGTATGAGCAGATACTAAACAAAATGCAACAATCTAATATTCAGTATATTATAAAAGATATCACAAAAATAAAATTTTTTAAATAACTTCTTTTTATATTAAAACAACATGATTAATACCTGTGTTTTAAATTCCACTTCATTCAATGGCCGATGCCTGACTACCAATTTGGAATTAGAATTTGGTTGAGCACCAGGTTTTAATCTTCTCTTATTCAAACGAACTCTACAATATTACAGAAAATACTTATTTAACTGTAGCATTTAAAGTAATTAACAATTTAACATAAATATAATGATCATCACATATTAATCTTGTCACTTACCTGGTTTCTAACTCATTGTAAAACACTTTATTATCTCGAAACACAAAGAAGTAGTTTTCTTCATAACCCTTTGAAGCTTTATTTTTAACATTCCAATTATATTCTCTAGCCATTTTGTACTCATAGCTATGAAAAGAGAAAATAATAAATTATTATATAATAATAAAATATTTATCTTTATAATAAATAAATAAAATGTGTGTTATGAAATGATTAATCATAGATCTACTTTCAGATTAAACATCTATAATAGGAATATGAGACCAAAGAGGGTTGTAACAAAGAATTTTTGATACATTATAAATACCTGTGACACACACAATCATCTATAATTCTATAAATTCTAGAGACTAATATAGCACAAAGCCTTCAGCCTATGAATCAGCATTAGAGGTAAAATGTGTGCAGTATATGCAAGAGTGCTGAATTCCGATTACCAAGACCACCCCTTCAACATGCAGACTACTTTTTTTTATGATATACATAGTTGTACACTATAAATGTTCAGAGGAAAAACAAAACTAGAATTTTATTATGAAAACATTTTATTCAGTGAAGAATTATATATAGCTTTTGCTGCTGCATTGCTGACTATGGTTATAACTAATAACATAATATTCACACAGTTTATTCAAACTCAAAGATGCAGATTTTAACCTAATAGCTTAACATTACAACCATCAGTAAAATTTCTGTGAAACAAATTTTTGAAAGATCAATCACTTAATACTAAGCAATTATTTTATCACATAATAGTTTCTTACTTTTAAATAATATTTTATTCATTCACAAACATTAATTTAACAATAAATAGTTGGTTGATGTATGGGCATCAATACAAATTAATATTCAAAATAGAATTTAATTATTCTCAAAGAGCTATAAAATGATTTTAAGTTAAAGAATTTTCAAATCATTGTTACAACTTGAGTAAAACATTTGGATGGTTGATTATGATTCTCTAATAATGGTTGATAATAATCACAACAGTGTTTACGATTACAAATAAAAAAAAATTCAATAAATTCATTTAATATGATCTATGAGTAACTTCAAAATGAACAATGATATGCAAATACTTTTTTAACTGAAAAAAAATTGCAGCTCTTTTTAAGGGGAAACCTTATAATATATTACTATTTTCTTTACAAAAAAAAAAAAAAAAAATTATTAGTTTTTAACTTTTTTAATGATGAGATCAAACAGTGGCATTGATGAAAAATTCAAATATATAAATCAACACTATATAAAATAACAATAAAAGATTTGATTGGTAAATGTTTCTCCCTATACAGCTTTACATAAGACATTTGTCACTATTGTTGAAAAATAACAAACAAATTTTTTCCTACAGGCACATATTAGAAACATTTGTAAAAATAAAGTGAAAATAAGTAATTATGAGAGCATGACTTTTATTCTATTTCAAGGTGTAGCAGAACAATGAAGTTAATGTTTTAAAATTAAAACCAATTTGACCTTACACAAGAAATTTTTTTACATACTCATTTCATTTCTAAAAATCATTAGTTCACAAAACAATTAAGCAAGGAAATATTCTACCTAATTTTCATATATATTAACTTTTTTTTATTTTATTTATCATTTTTTTCTTATTAAATCAGCATATCACAATAGAAAAATGTACCTAAAAATGTTATTTTTCTTCAATGTTTTAACAAATTTTAAGAAAAAGAGTTACTCTATAAGGTTTTTAATTAAAAAATGTAATTAACATGATGGGAAATCATGATTTTATTATTAAATCTTTATTATTATGTGATGCTTTTAGGTTTTATTACTACACCAAGATTTTATTTCTACAAGAAATTAAAACAACTTAAAGGGAAATATAAAAATCAGAGACAGAGCAATGACAGACATAAAATTTAATTGTTATCAAAACTTCTGTCAGTTTTTAACAAAAAATTTGACACAACTCTATTAATAAGTTTTATATCTGAGAATATCTAGTTTCTTTCAGTTTCTGCTTACAATCATGCACAGATGTTAGTTTAATTAAAAAATTTGAAAGTAAATATTAAGGCAATAATTAGAATACTTATTTTTTAATTCATTAAAAAAGGAATTTTTAAGTAAAATGTTAAAACTAGAAAGTTTTAAAAATATATAAAACCACAGTATTTTGAGAAAAATAAATTATAAACTCACTAATCATCATCTTCATATTCAACATCATTCTCAGCATCACGTTTTCTTTTTTTCATAGTTTCTTCAGTTGGCAAGAAATATGCAACAAACTGTTCACCTTTTTCATCCATTACACCTCTGAAAATATAAACACAACTGTAAAGGATATTCACCAATTTTCAAAATTCCAGAAATGTTTTACATTAATTTAAAGTGTTTAAAAAAGTATTAAGTCCTTAGGTGCATTAGCAGGATAACTTTTTTTCTTAAACATAAGTATTTAATAATATACATGATCCTAAAGGAAAAGCATACAATCTAATGTCATGAAATGGCAAATTTTTCAACAAATTTCTAAACATATAATTTTACTAATAACTTTCAAATATCTAAGATATATGAAAACTGCAATATTTAGTTATTTTAAACATATCATAATTGTTGTCTTTTCAATAGGCTTTTTAGAAATGAATCATGTTTTTTTTTTTTTTTTTTTTTTACCTTTAAATACTTAATTAAATACATATAACACATTAGCAGACACAAACAATAAAATGATTAGCAAATGATTGCAATAATATCGCACAACTAGGCAAACAGCCCAGAAACTAAAATCTATTATAAAGCATGAATATTTTCTCTATTTAATCTTACAGGAAAACTATTCCAAGTAAGCCATATTTATGTACTGCATGGGGGAAATGGCAGAAAACTCCCAAACATTTACCCAAAATATATGCAGAAAGCAGAAGTGCAATATTCACTTTCCACTGTTTAATATGACTGGAATTGATCCCAGAACTTTCCACCATGAAGAACACAGTAGTATATAATGATTTAATTATTGAATAACTAATATATAATTTCTAAAAAAAAAAATGCTTTTTAAAATTTTAGTCAATGAAGTCATATTTACTATGTACTTATATTTACCAAATGGTAAAAACACATGAATCTGAAATAGCAACATCTTATCTATTAAGCATTCTTGACATAAAAATTAAGATATATTGATTTTTTTTTTATCAGACTGATGATTTTTTATTTAAATCCTTGGAGGAATAGTTAATAGTTTTAAACTGATAAATTTTTTTGAAACTGAAATAACTATTAGGACACATTACTGCTTCTGCATCCTTTTATTTATCTTATAAATTACAATTTTTACTAAGAATTTACAGCCTAATTGGAAACAGGTCTATTGCAAAATTTGGTGGTTGAGTTGTATAGAGTGCAATGCAGATTAGCCATCTTCTGTAGGCCATAAATTTTATTTACTTCATGTGTCTAAAGAAATACTAAGTAAAATTATAGGTCATAAAATACTGGAAATACTTAAAGTTACACCAAAAGTTCATTTGCATATTGATGCTCCCAAATTTTTTAATTTAGAAAAATATAACACCTTTCCCTTAAGAAACAGGTATTTTATTTATTCATAGAGGAAATACATAGATGTAAGCTTAATTGCAATAAAAATCATATTTAGTTTATTAATGTGTACTAGGAACGATATTAATTAAACTAAGACACTATGATGTTTTATGAACATTAATTGTGATAAGTACAAAAATATACATCTTCATACATTTTTCTTGAATTTTTGATGCTCAAGTGTATGCTCAATTTCACAAATATCTTATCTGTTGTGATGTTTTATGATAATTTTTAATGAAGATCACAAACTACCTCTAGTCATTCAGGTTGCAGTAAGAAATAAACTTGAAATTGTAGTGCAAAATTTTTCAACCATATATAGATGATGCTAGATAATCAACAGACACTATTTTTCTTTCAATCAGCTAGTTTTTCAAAAACAAAAGGAACATAATTTTACAAAATTGATTCATACTGTTTTGCTGTTTTTGTATGTACTGTATAGGAAGAAAGATAAGAAAAGAATAATTAAGTAAAAAAATTTCCACCTAAGCTACTTATTGACTTTTATTTTGACAAATACTATTTCCAGATGTATAAAACAAATAATATTCCACCCAATGTATTATGGGCAAAAAATGTGAATACTGTCATATTGATTTAAACAATTCTACAATTTTGATTAATTCATGGAAAAAAATAGGTATAAAAATTTATTAATTTACAGACCTAATCATAGCCTGAGACATTTCTTCAGTCATGGTATTAGGTACAGGTTCTGCATCAAATATAACTTGTGCAAAAGGATATCGCCAAAGCTAGAAAAATGAAAATGAATAATAAAAGAAATTAAAAAATACTAATAAAAAGCAAATTATGAATGTCACAGTAGATCAATAAAACATAGTGCTATTTTCTTTTGAAGTGGTAAGTGGAAATATAATATACTTCATTAAACTTAAGCAGTTTGTAAACTTAGTAGGTAATATAACCTTGTAAACCTAGGTAATATAATTCATTAAATTTAATGTGAATGGCAAACAATATTTTTTAATGCATTCATTATAAACTCAACAAAATAGATTTTAAAAAATGTTTTAAAATCATTATATTTATGATTAAACACAGATTAACAAAATAGTAAATAAGATAAACACAGATAAATAATTAGAAAATTGGGGAAATTAATCAGTAAAATATAAAATATTTTATGTTCATATAAAATGTATAATATAATAGATAATTAATTATTCAACATAAAAATTACATTAATTAATTAGTCATATATCATTTAAAGTACCATAAAACGATTTTTTAAAGCTTTTTGTTAAAATTTAAAGAGTTGAATTCAACTAAAATTTGAAAGCAAGAATTTCACAAATGAAATTTATGCTATATTTGAAGCACTATTTTTTATGGTATGTTTATTACACATTTTGATGACAAGTTAAAATATCATATATTGTGTTACAAACTAAAATATTTTTGGAAAAATTTAGCTAAAAACAAAAATATTCTGAAAGATGTTCCAACAAATTTGAAAGATATATACAGTAATTTTTCAGAACTATCAAGAAAAGATAAATGGGATAAAAAATTGAATATAAAAGAAGATAATTTAGTTTATAGTTACAATATTTTAATTTAAATAAAAAATAATAGAAATTAATTATATTTATTGTAAGTTTTGAAATGAAAATTCTAAAACAATTAAATTATTCTGAAAATGAATATTTGAAAAACCTTTTTATATTTTTTACCTGAAAATCTGGAAAAACAGGATAAGTATCTACTGCATGGACATTTGGCTTACTATAATGTTCTGTAATCTATAATGAAGACAGAAATCGAAGAAATGTAGAGCATAATATTTTAAGATATACTATTAAGAATCTACAGAAAATATTTAGTGTTAAGAAAAGTTCATTTTATTTTTAAGAAAAATTAGCTTAATACATAAAATTAAAGAGACAAAATATTAAACATACAGCAAATTTTAAAAATAAATAAATATAGTTGATTATTATTTTGAAAATGGCCTAAGTCCATTTATCTTCAAATCGAAATATTTAAGGGTTTGCACATTTCAATGAATTTAAAAATATACGCATAGGATTCTAATGAATCATACTGTGTGTCTAAGAGGGCTAAATTTATAGTTTTTTTATTAAAATAGTGGTAATTATTAAGTGAATAATATGTGTTTTCTTATCAAGAATGGAGTTGGGACACTTTCAAAATTAACCAGATGCATTATATAATTTAAAAATGCCCAAGTTCATTCACCATAACTTAAGATGCTTCAAATTGAAAAAAAAACTAAAAACAATACTGAATTTATTTTACATATCTTTAAAACCCTTCAGAAATATAATTCTTGTGATTCAAAACATTTTACTACTCATCTACATTTTGTGTGTGTGAAAGGGATTTGAAATAATCATGATGTTCCAGTGGTATATATCGTAATAGGTCAATTATGTCCTTGAATTTCGCTGCTGGAATTTGTTTGACATTTTTACAATGGTGTCAATACAATATTTTTAAACTTTCTTTGTCTACCTCGATGTGGTAATAAATTAGGACTTAAAAATATTCATTCTCATTTATTGATGTCTTATATAAAATTTTATACAGATCATTTCTGACAAAATGTGTCTAACATATTTTAAACCAGTTTATTGATTCTCTATCAGAATTGTTTACCCTTCTAAAAATTGCATTTTCTTTGTTGATGCAAAATCTTTTTGTGTCATTTCATTTACAATAAATTATCTTTCTGACACATTTTAATAATCTTGGGGAATGAACAATGAATTTTTTTAATGACATTTCTACAACGCCAAAATTTTTATTATTTGATAAAAACAAATGTCCCAATATTAAAAATTGATCTATGATTTCCACATTATTTTCAGAAGTTTGGACAATTTTTAATAACATTAAAAGTAATTTGATGTTTCTATTTTGCCTGGCACACATGTCACTGTAAACTATAAGGTGTCTTTCACTTCTTAAATTTTTAACATGTTTTAGGATAAATGAAAATATTTCTTAAATACCTCTGGATGCAACAGTTTCAACCCAAAGATACATATAAACATTATCGTTATGAAAATTGTGAATGCCCATATTTGGAACATACATATTGTGCTTGTAATATGCTACTAAGGTAGTCAACTTGGGATATGGTAATGCCTTTTTCAGGTCGAACGAGGAAACAAAATAATAATCTGAATTATGGGATACTTGCTCTTGTTTCAATGAATTCCTAGTTGATTCTGCTAGTCTTAAATTGACATTGTGTTCTTCAGTAAATTTACTCAGTTCTTCATTATCATTTGATGCTTTAATTTTGATGTTTAATAAGTTGCATTTTTGACATGTATCTTTGCGCAGTTGGCGGAAATGTAAATCAAAATCTTTTTTTAAATATTTTTTTGTAAGTCCACACATTAATGGATTTTATTTTCCTTGCAATAAAGCTCATACAAATTAAATATTTTGCTAAGAGTCAGATCAGGATGTAGATATCTTCTATTAGGATTATGAGATCTGGTATAATAGAATTCAGATTTAGGAAAACACTTAATGTGGTTTTGAATGTGCTTTTTCTCTTCCTCAGATAATTTTCTTGATGATTTAACCAGCATCCCACATAAATCATTGCCTACATTTGCAGAGTTTAATACATGTTTTAAACCACCTTCACTTACTTTAAAAATATCCAAAAAGAACTTTCATAATTTAACCTAAAACTGCAATTTCCTTGCTAACCTTTTCTGTTTGTTGGACGTCTTTCTTCCATAATTTTGCGCTCAACAGCTTCGTAAAGCAATACATTTTTGTTAATATCTCCCAAACCACAAAACTTCTGAAAAATATTCTTTCTTTCTTCTTTATCGTTATTTTTCTGCAAGATTTCCAGCAACAGCAATCTTTGTTTTCGAAAATTATTACTAAGGTACAATATTCCCGGTTTAATTAAGTGTATTGATTATTCAACTAACGCAATTGTCCAAAAACTGAGGTTAACTTGTAAATATAAACTAATAAAAATTACCTTTATACTGTTTTCCAACAATTATTGATAGTGAATATCTCGATTTAAGTATAAATGGAGTTAAACCACTTTCAAACTACACTGTGTAATTATTCAACTAACTCTGAAAACTTCTGTGCCAAGAATTATCGCATTTGCTCGGTATATAAGCATCTTGAAAAGCTTTACTGATAAATAACATGATGTATGTAACCAGCTCATGTAACCAGAAAAAAATTTAAAAATGGAGTTAGGCCACTTTCAAAATACATTGCCCAGTTTTTTTTATTTTTTAAAAAAATGTTATTAATATCCTTTAAATAATTTTTAAAATTAGAATCTTAGATATTGGTAATATAATACAAATAGTTTATAATTTCTTTACTTTTTAAAATAATACTAATTAGATTATTATTTATAGCTGCTATATATAAATATATAGCTGATCAATATTTTAATACTATCAATATGAATAGAAACATCATTTATAAAATATAAGGCGGAACTCAAATTTGAAATATACCACAAAATGTTATTAATACGTAAGTAAACTTGAAGAAAATTAAAATACTTTACTTATTATATAATAAATTTGTTAAATTCTAAATTAAAAAATTTAAATGAAATGAAGTAATCAAATAAATATTAAAAATTATCTACTAGATATATATTCCTTTAAAAAATATAGTTATCAGAATTACTCATTTTTATTAATAGATATTGATATAATTTTGAGAAAAAATAGAGTCTAAGATTTTTAAAATTACAGCATAATTATATACACATTGTAAATAAATATATATATATATATATATATATATATATATATATATATATATATATGTATAAACCTATTTTGGTCAAATAATGTTTCAGAAAGGATTATTAATACTAGAATAATAAATGTCAAAATAACTAAAAACATTTGAAGTGAAATATTAAAAAGCCTATAATTTTAAATTAAAGGATAGCTTGAATGAAAATATTATTAAAATTTAATTTAAGGGCAGATAAGAGGTATCGTTTTGCAAATATCTCCAACAATAAGTGTTGTACTTAAGAACAGCTTACTTAAATATTAATCACATTTAAATATTTAATCATGCTAAATTCCTAAGAAAATTAAAAATATTTTCAAATTAAAAGCTATTTATTAAATTATTAATTTTTGCATAAAAATAATTCTTCTGCAAATGAATAACACATTTTAGTATTTTTTAATGTTAATAAATTCTAAAATTGGAATTTCTTTTATTGTAGTAAAATATAAATTAAATTATTATCAATCTTACTGGAATTTTTGCATCAGAGAAAGTCTTGTTGATAGCTGCAATTTGACTCTCCCTATCAGTATATAGATTTTCTTCTTTAAAAAGCTTCTTGACATTATAGCCAACTCTGAACAAAATTAAATGAACACAAATATTATTCATTAGTACAAAAAGCAATTAAATGAAATAAAAATGTTTATATATAAAAGGTTACAAGCAAAATAGACTCTTACAAGGCAAGTAAAGCATTTCATTAAAAAATTACTTATAATAAGGAAATGCTGATATAAAAATGCTTATTTACTTGGTTTCAGTTTTTTCACTCAATTGACCATATCTGTTGAATTCATTTGAAATATACTCAGTTTTTTTCAACCATGGAACTGCTTTATTATGATGACGTGACCTAAAAGTAAGCAAATCAACCATCAAGTTTTGAACACATTTTGATAAATCTAGAAAATATTTTAAGCATCAATTTAAAAAAAGCTGAAGTCTAAATTTACAAAATAAAATGTCCCTAAGTAAATAATTATTAGAAGAAACCAAAATAAAATTTAGTTTAGTTACAGCATAATGTAGTAAAATGAAGACAATGGAATAACATAATTTCATAAAATTACAAATACTTTTGACCAACTTTTTTAGACTTGTTTGTTTCCAAATCATCCCATAAAATTAATGTAACAGATAATTGGGCAAATATAGGCTGAAATCCCTGCTGAATTTTAGCTGAAAAAAAAATCATACAATAGCCTCTAATTGAGACTTTTTCTCTTAGATTATAAATTGCCAATTTTACTTTTTATAATTTTTTATTTTGTTTCACTCTATCACCAGTAAATCTGCAAAAACTATGGGCTTGTAAATTATTGATTTTGAATGAAAAAAACTCAGCTATTTTTTTTTCTTTCTAAAAGTAATAGTGCAGACATCAGGTTTTTTTCCTTTCCTTTTGCAATAATTTCATGCTAAAAACTTTGAGTGGTTTATTTATTACAAATATGGTATCTGACTTGTTCACTCCTCTATACAGATAAAGAATATAAATTGAAGTAATTTTTTTTTATACAGGATGAAGTTAAAAAATTTATATAAAAGTATATATTAAAAGATCTTTTCATATTTAATATCAATCTATGTGCAATATAGCTGAATTATACTCTTTCTGCTCATTTAAGCTTTTAATATTTTTCATATTACATACACACAAATATTGTTAAAAATTTTTCAAACTATGCTGGAATTTATTATTTTTTATAACAAGCAGTACAAAGGAAACATTCATGGGCATTAAATTTTGCTTTCTTTGAGAGAAATTCAGAAATGCTTAGTAAGAATTCCCAATAAAGCATCTAAAAAATATACTACCAATAAAATATATAAAAAATATATTACTAATAAAACATCTGAAAATTATTGTTACCAATAAGACATCTAAAAAAATGCTTTTTTATACTGGAGCCTAAAATTAAGATTGCAAGTATAACAAAAGAAACACATGCAACAAAAATAAATAAAAATGGAAGGGCTTGATGTGTGAAAATTTGCAATGCCGTAAAGCATTGCAAATTATGCCGTAAGGCAGTAACAAAAATTTTTACAGGATTTTAGTGTAGGCAAATGGGAGCAACAATGGTCGAAATAGAATTTGTCCTATGGTCCATTTCTTATATTATTTTTATAGTACTCTTTATGGCTTCACCAATAAGAGGTGTGATTATCTAGTAGTTATTCAAGTATCACAGTAAACTTTCATTTTTTTCATGAAGTTATTACTCAATGATTGTATCACTTATTCAAATTCCACCAAAAGTGCCAATTTTAATGACTACAGTAACTGAGAAGGAATTGTCAAGGTGCAGTAACTCTTTCTAAAGAATCTCAAAACTGGCTGAAAAGTCTGGGATCTGAATGGAGTAGGTTAAATTAAAGAATGAAGAAAACAATCTTTTAGGAATAAAAACATTCAATGAGAGTGAGAGATACAAATTTAAATATTTTAATTATTCTAATAATATTGTTAACAATAATTAGTAATTAAATAATAAAAAATGGTAATGGGGAAATTAAAAAAATAATTCATAATTATAAATATTTAACACTTAAATCAGGAGTAGTCAACACACAGCATTGTCCCATGTAATTTTGAAACTCATTTTAGCACACACACACAAATTATTATTACCTTTTAGAATCCTGAGGTGTTAGAGTATCTTCTTCCAACAACCTTTCATCATCTGGATGAAGAGTAGCTAAGAAAATTACAAAGTAAAAATGTTAAATAATATATACACAAAATTTGATGAAAAATAAAATATGCATTAAAATTTTCTTTCAGTTTTCTATGTAAATGATGTGATTTATTCGATGAAATAATAGCATTAAACATTATTGATACTATGATGACAACAAAAGTGCATATATGTTATATTGTTTATGCAAAAATATTTTTCGCTATGAAAACATAAATATTAACCCATATCATAACTAATAACATTATGATATACTAAAACTTATGTATATTGATTATTGATTTGTGACCTTAATTTCTCTCCCTCCCAATATAATTAATTATAGCATAAGAGATATTTAATGCCCTTTAAGAAAAATTAAAATTCTTTCTGTAATTTTTTTATTTTTTACAAGTTATATGGAAAACTTAATTTTTAATTTTATTAAAAATAAATGGAATTTTCGAAAATATTTTTAAAAAATGTGCTGATTCCAAATTACTGGCAATAGCTTGGAATGATTCAATTAATTTGTCATTAATATAAAATGCAGAAGAATGAAACAATACTTATTATGCAAAGTTAAGGCAAAATGTGCAATTAAAGATAGTGATTTTTTCATGTTTTTATAACCTATAGGAGCTTGTTCAAAGATAAATGGAATAACATGATAATTCATAGTGCTGCACTAAGTTTCATTGCATATTTTAAGATCTAATGGAAGTTAAAACAGCAACATGAATTGTACAATGCCTTGCTCAAATGCCAAAGAAATGAAAGTCATCAATATTTTCACAATTTATTAACTACTTCATTCAATTATAATGTTGCCAATGTTTATTATATTATAATGCTGTCAAGATGAGGTAGTCTAGTAATGTGTCAGAATAATAAACATTTAATACAGTATAATTCCGAAAGAAAGCTTTAAAAATTAACTGAAGAAAACAGCCCTTCAGCTTTTCAGATTTAATAGAGTAATCACAAGAGAAAATAAATTTGCAAAAAATTTTTGCAATTGATTACTAAACTACTAATAAATAATTTGGAAAAAGTCAGCATTGAAATTTCAAAAATGCTATGATCAAAGTAAAAATTATTTTAACATTATGCATTTGACATCAATTTCTTTTAATGCAAAAACAGGATTTTTACCAAATTAGGGTAATAAGATTAAAATTTAAGCATCCATCAAAGGTTATAAAGTTATTAAGAATATGTAATCAAATACAGCAATTAATGGGAATTTATTAAATTACTATCAAAGAAAATTTTACAATTCTTTTCATATTGTTTCAATTCCCTATTCTTACACACAAATTTTAATTTCTTATACAATAAATATATAAAGATTTATATAAATTTAATATTGGTTTTATCCCTTCAGATTTTTAATAAATCAAACTTTCAATAAACTAGTATAAATGAAGAGTAAAAAAGAAATTATATTGTTATTAATGGAAGAAAGTAATTAACTGTATAAAAGGTTAAATACTGTTTTAGTGCAATGTACATTTTAATTAATCTTTTGCAAAAATTTTAATTCCTTTTACACTAAATAAAGATCTACATAAGTTAATAAAAATTTTACTATTTCAAATTTTTAAATAAAATTTTTTAACAAGTTAACATAAAGATAAAAAAGAAGTTGTGCAATGAAATTTTGAAATATTTTATTAATTTTTATAAGTTTAAATTAAAAAACATACGTGTGAGAACAAATGAAATTTTATATTTCTTTTATTATGAATTAAAGATACAATACATAAACATATTTACATGCATCAGAAATATGATAAAACGAGATTATTTATTAATTTACCTGTAGGATCAATAGCATATGCATCAGGATTGATTAAATCGATAGTAACACCAAGATCATGTTCTGTTAAAAGATCATGCTTATAATTTCTCTCTAAAGAAGTTGGTTTATAATCAACAAATCTGAAACAGAATTAATATTTAAAGTGTGTTAATAATATTAGAATCAAGTTGAAAAAAAAAAAAACCTGTGTGAAAATTTTACAATATACATATAATTTCTAACAAATACAGAGTAGAAAGAAACTGAAGAATACAAAAGAATTTTTTTTTCTTTTCTTTTAATGCCAGGCCAATAAGGAATATTTTACTCCTTGTCATTAGGCGGTCATTCTATGATTAATTAACAAGAATTGATAAAATATAAAAACTAAAGAGAAAATGAATGCATATCACATAAGCAAATACCCTCATTTTTACTAAAATAAAATAGAAACATTATATACTATTGCTTTAGTATTGGTTTAGCAAAAATGAGAATATTTTGATTTATCAAATTTTTGCATGATAAGTTTCAACACTGCACATAATATAATTAAATACTTATTACACATAATATAGTTAAATACTTATTATAGTTAATTGATAATATGGTTTACCATTTATAAATATTTTGCGTCTTCACAGTAGTTTCTTTATGTAATTACTATTAATTAGATAATTTTTTCTTAAGTTTAATTACTATTTCAAGCATTCTAAGAACTTCATTTCCTATTTTCATTATTTACTTTTTGGGTATTTTTTTTATTTCATCTTATTAAAGCTTATTATCCAATAGCTCCAGAATCTTCCAATTAGTAAATAATTTCTTGCTTTATTTTAAATATAATGAATTTTGAAGAAAAAAAGGAGCCATATTTTAATATCTAAATAATATAATATACATTATGTAAAATAAAAGAAATTCTAATAAATACTTTATGGTATAAGAATCACATTAAAATTTATAAAAAAATATAAAGTGGTGTTTTTTCCCTCCTATTTTGAAGATGAATAAAACCAAAAATATTCATGATTAAAACAATTTTCTGTAAATTAAGAGAATTTAAAGTTTAAAATCATTCCATTTGAAGTAAAAAAAATTAACACAATTGATATTTAATGATTTTTCTTTCAGATGTTTCAAGTTTCAAGAATTTTAAGGCGTTTTCTGCAGAATAATACTTTCCCACTATAACTGGTTTGAGGAATAAGGTTTGAAAATGTTTGCTTTGAAACAAAAAGGCTCACAAAAATTATGATTTGTCTAAAAAGAGATAAATGCAAAAAATTTTGTACATTTTATAATGTTCCAGAAAATTTTCTCAACAATTGTGCCACAACAAATGCCATATAGGAATAAAAAAATATTCATTGAAAATTTATTTAGTAAAGCAATATCACTCAATGAAAACCCATGGCTTCTCTAGCATTTATAATATTGTATTTCAGGAGAACTTGTTACTGATAGTGGGTACATTCAAGTGTAACAAAAGAGAAAATCTGGAAAATTACTATGATGCTTGGCAGATGTGCATGGAAAAAAAAAAAAAAAAAAAAAAAAAAAACAATAATATCCATTTTTTTTTTATTTCAAATAACATCTGAGTTACACTAAGAAATTTACAACTCAAAGAATGATTAAATCACTAATTCATGCTTTGAACATTTTTTTTTTATTTCTAAAATAATCGTATGTACATTATAATTTTAAAGCTTACAAAACAACATCCAATATCACAATCCACCATTTTTATTATTTGTTTTCGTTTCTTTTACAACATTCTATTATTTTGTAACTTTTGAACTCAGAATTCAATAAATTTTTGAATATGTTTTAGACATTTTAGTTAAATTCTTAAGTGAATGAAAAAAAAAAAAGTTATATAAGCAGAGTTTTTCACAACAGATTTAGTCCTAAGGTCTTTAGGACTAAATCCTTAGGGCCAGTACAGTGATAAATATATCTAATTGTGGTTTACTTAATTGAAATGTATATTCTTTCAATTTTATAATGTAACTTGAAGTGAGCATGTATAAAATTTGTTTGAAGTTTCAGTAACTCTTAAAGCATTTTTTTATTTACGATTGAAATTTAAGTGTTTGAAGTTAACATTTTGTTTTGAAAGTTTATATCAAATAGAAAAATTTGAATTCTATGAATTAGTATGTAGAAAGTGAAAGGGATGAACAGAGATAGATTGAATTTGCAATCTTTTTCAAAAATTTTCTTCAAGCGATAATTAGGTGAGTACTTTCATTGTATGTGTTATTTGAATAAAATGCTGTTGTAATAATTTATGTAATTTACGGAGCATTGTGTAGAAACATTTAGCATACATATTTCTGTTTATTGTTAATTATAATGCTTCAACTCAAGTTTACATAAAAATTTATACTTAATAATATAATTAGAAATTTGAGTTTTTTTGTAAACATATATTTTATTTATGTTATTGATTTAGCTTTATTATCTCTTCAGAGTTAGATTGCTTTTAATGCCCACTTGTATCCTGTTCTAGACTGTGTGATATTTTGTTTATAATAGTTTTGTAATATGTACTCTTTGAGATATTATTTTCTAATTTTGCAATACTTCTATAGTACTTATTATAAAATATTTGAAATCTAAAATAGTGTGAAATTGCAAGGATTTAAAGCTTGAGTTTGAGTGCAATTGTGATTTTGAAAACAGTATGTTGTATGAGATGATACAATTTATGTTGTCCAGATAACAGTAGAGCATTTGGCATGAAAATCTAATATCACACCAAACCTATACTGGCTTGTAGGATTTTACTAGCTTCAATAACAAATGGCCCCTACTTTCATCTTCCTTATGTTTTTTACTAATAATAAAAAATAAGACAGAAGTGTTCACAATCTTGTGTTTGTTAACACAAACACCATTTTTTACACACTGTCCCTTGTTTTGAATTCAAAATGTCTTTAAAAGGAAGTTTCTATATATATAAACCTCTTATATAATATAAAAACTGCAATAAAAAATTTTCTGAGGAAATTATGAACAATAATTTAATAATACTTATCTTGATGGCCATAAACATCTACATTATTTAATAATTGAAATGTTAATTCATGAAATTAATTTTTAAGAATCATCAATATTATAGTTTTTATATGTCATAAAAAAACTAAAAAAACCAACAAACAGTAAAAATTTCCCAAAAGCAGTTTTCCTTTAGCAATATAATTTTCAAAAATATATATACAAGTTTCCACTTCAATTTTGAAACTGAAATCTAAAGTTTGAATAAATTAAAATTTCTGGTACCATTTCCATGTCGATTCTCTTGATTATTTAGTTATTATAAATACATATTTAACTAATTGGATTATTTCATTACTGTACATTTCTAAATACAAGTAATAAAATTTTAGAAACATTAATAAAATTTTAATAGTAAGATTAAAATATTAATTATAACAAAGAGAATAAATTTTCTTAGCTAAAATTAATATATAATTTATTAAAAAAAAACAAAACAGATTATCTTAAGTAAAAAGTTATAAAATTATTTAATTATAACTTATTTCAGAAAAGGAATTTGATTTATAGGAAATTCTAAGACTTATTTTTTTAGTCACTGGTAGGTTTAAGGAATAATAATTTTCACAACAAGTACTTTATCACCATAGTAATTTTTTTAAACTCATAGCAATTATTTAATTACTTCAAACAGTTAATCTTCCTTTTAAAACAATGAATATCAGTTTTAAATTGTTGCATGTTAGATGACTCCTTCTCAAATAATAATTGTAATTATTACTGATTTTTTTTAAAATGGTATTTCCAACGATATCAATAACTTTCTTTATTGCGCTCAACAATTAAATAAAAATTAATAGCAATAATTTCTGTTACTGACACAATATGTTACATAATAAATTTTAAATTTTATTAAAAATTAATACCTCATTTTATACATAGATCGATGAATCTCAAAACAATAGTTATTTAATTTGTTAAAAATTTGAAAATTTAAGATATGAATTAAAAAAAAATCCTTTTTTTTTTTTATTTTGCTGGTATATGTGACAATGTCACCAAATGTAATTATCAAGTGAAACAAAATATAAACTGCAGCTTTTACCATTATAACTTTTACCTTTTACTAATATTTTAAATAATGAGAAAAAGTATACTCTCATAATTATTTTTCAGCTAACAATTACTATTTTTTCATCTGTTTTTTATGAATTGTCATAAAAAATCTCAACATGGTGAGATTTGCGCTGGCAAAAAGCAGTAGTACAAAAAAGATTTATTAATTAAAAATGGGTTAAAATTTACATCTTCATAGCTTATGTGAATAGAAATATATAAGAGACAATATTTACCTATTTGAAGAAAATGGATATGTGATGAATTTCGGATCAAAAGGAATATCTGGCAGAGTATTGCAGTATTTAACTCTGCATACTAAATCAGATCTATAAAATGAAACAATAGATTTTGTTAATTAAACATCATTTTAGTTTTAAATTAGTATTTTAATTGAAATAACCTTTGATTACTTTCATAACATTGCAATATTTTCATAAAACAATTATAACTTCCAAATTATATAATTTCTTGACAAGTATATACATATATATTTTTTTGATTATGAGTAAAAAAATTTAAGCTTTTCAACTCAAAGATTAATAAATAGTTTTTAACATTCAATAAACACTTTTGAGCCTTACTTTGAATTCTCAAGTAAATACAAATTTTAATGTAATTTATATTAATTATAGTTGCAAAGTTACTAAAGAATACAAATTATATGGATTTTTATGGTAAAAATTGTTTTAAAATAAAAATATAAGGAAGAAAACTAGTAAAAAATTTTATAAAATAATAATATATTTTCATAAGATAGTGTTATTTTAAATAAAATCATCAAAAAAATTAATAGTTAAACAAAGCAAAATCTTTAAAAATGAAAAGCAGTTTAAAATTAATACACTTTGAAAATCCTTTTACATACTTTATATAATTTACTTATATATGGCCTTTTAGTTAGCATTTTAATATTAAGTAAAAAATTAGAACACAATGAAAAGTAAACATTATTTAAATGTCCTATTTAAATATTTTTCTGCATATTTATACAAGAATTAAATTTTTTGACTTCTTTTGTCAATAAATTAATTATACATACAAGTGTTTGATATACTTCAAGTGAAAATATCTGATAATTTTTATTTAAACTATAATTTTAGACTAATACCTATTTTTAAGCAATCAAACTTAAATTTTGTATAAATTTTAATGAATAAAATAATATTTTAGAAAATGAACAGTAAATAAACTAAATTTTTTTTTATAAATTTCAAATTATAATTTGTATAAAAATAATTTCATCAATAAATAAAAAGAGAAAATTGTATAAAAAAATTCTGTAATATTTAATTGAAATGCTATTAAGTAGTTTTTAATGCTCCATAATTAATGTTTTTAAAATAATATATCAAATTAACAGAAAGAAAACTCTTAATATTTTATATAGAATTCTAACTTACTTACACACACACATTCTCTCTCTCACTTACTCATTCATACACACACTTGCACTCATCTAGATACCTGCCTTGCAGCCTGCATGCATACACACAGATATAAATAATATTTTCAGTTTTTTTTTTTTAATTTCTTTTATATATAATATTAATGGTAAAATTTTTTTATTTCATATAGATAAAGTTGTGAAATTGACAAATCCTATTAACAACAGACTCAATGTTTAAAACAAGTTGACAACATCAAATCTTAATGTAAGATATGACAAATGTAAACATATGATCATTTTCCAAGTCATCCTTTAAAAATTTACTCATATTGCCTTAAATTAAAAAAAAAAAAAAAACAACTTAGAAAAATTTCAAGCAGAATTAACCATACTAAAATAATGAAATAAAATGATTTCTAAAATTAAAAGTATTTTAAAAATTCAATAGTTTTCACCATATTTTACCTTGTGCCTGATACACTTACATAAATTTTTTACAAACAAATATTAAATTTAAAAATATGTTTTCTTCTTCATAAAAATGTGTAAGTTCTCTTTTATTCACCATGAAATCTCTCTCTTGTAAAGAAAAAATTCACTCATACAATTAAAATTAATAAAAATGGTTAGGGAAATGATACTGACAGGTAGGCAGAAAATATATTTATATATAATGTCAATATTACATAGTAAAAAATTACCAATAGTAAATATTCTTAAAAATAATACATACATACTTAAATACATTAAAAGAAAAAGGAAGAAATAAGACTGGAATATGAAATAAGTTTTTAACAAAATGGAGAATTCAGATAATGCTAAAACCAGATATATAATGCAGCATTGATATCTATAATTATTATCTAAAAATATTTTATAAACAGAAATTAATTTAGGAGATTTAAAAACAAAACTTTAAATTTTTTCTTCTAAACTAAACTCTATATTTACTTTTAGAGACAGGAAAAATAACAGAAAACTGGCTTATAAGCAAAAATTAGATTGTTATTTATGTTAGTTAATAACAATTTTATAACAATATAGTTTATAATATGTTTTATATTATAACTATATAAATTATTACAGTTTTTCAATTTTGATATTTTTCTGTAAACATTAATTTGTGAAAGAAATTATTTTAAATTTTAATGATGAATAACTTGAAATCATATTGAGAAACAAAGATAAATTACTTCCTGTATTCTGTATTACAGAAACTCCTCAAATTGCATTTACATACATACTGATTCTTCTGGCGTTGAATAAATGCAACAATACTTCAGAGAAAAAACAAAAACCAATATCTTTATTCTTACCATAAATTATTGTTATGAATATTAAATTTGTAAATTTGTACTAAAAAAATTGTCCTTTATATTCTTGGTATCTAATGAACTTGAAAGAGAAATATAATATCTCAAAGTTCAGACAGATTAATTTTGTTTGTCACTCAATAATTTTTCTTCATAAACAAGGGCTAATTGATAAATAACCAACTTAAAATCAGATTCAAATGAATACAAATATTTACTTCTGTGGTGAAATTTGAACCCATGAAATCCAGAACTGTAGGCAAACTCAGAGAGTTAACTACTCAGTTGCCACTTTTGCATAACAGGATAAATACAATGGTTAATAGAAATTAATGATATAAATTATTTAATTTAAAAATAAATTATTTTAAAATAAATAATATTGAAATTAATTTGGCAGATTTGTAAAGCACCTTTTAAACTAAATTAAAAAATTATTTAATAAAAATATGTTAAAAAAATGATTTAGATAAGTAAAAAAAAAATGTGGTAGAACTAGAAATGAATCCTATACATTTTTTGGTAGTATGCTTTTGACAATACATAAAAATAATAATAATTAAAAAAAAAAAGCATAAGATATAAACTTTATATATAAATAATACTGATTTAAGTTTAATAAAATAATTACATTCCCCCTTAATTTGTACAAGTTATAATTACACTCAAAGTTGTGGTTATATTGCTAATTTTTAATTTCATGTCATGTGTCACTTCTCTTCTAAACAAAAAAGATGATGGAGCCATTATATTTAAATATAGTTCACAACATACATTTCAAGAATAAAAAAATGTGAAAAAAATTTGATAAATTATTATTTATGGTTGCTCAAAATAAATGAAAGTATACAGTTTTAAATTTAAATGCTTAAATATATACATTTGTGTTTTAAATTATATGAGAGGAAATTATTTTTATTCATATTGTTTTTAACCTTTAACTTATACTTAATTTTATATTTTGAAGATTGGTAATTACTAAATAAATTTTAGCTAATTAATAATAAATCTTATATTAATATGATTTGTCAAATATAAATTATGAAATAATAAACAAAACAATATAATAAAGAATTCGGTATAATGAGTATTAAGTTACGCTGAACTTTTCAACTACATTCTTAAAGTTTTTGCATGAAACTCTACATTAAAATTATCTATACACAATTTATTTTGAATGAAAGAAAATTAAATTGATAGTTTAAAATAAGTGATAGCTTAATTTTAGTCTACATAACGTGGTAGATTTGGTGAGATTTAAAAGTTTCTTTAATTTGGAGTGTGAGAGAAGTTGATTAGGTAAATACTTTTACTATGTGTTATTCTGTTTACACTATTTTTGCTTCTTTGTAAGAAACATGCTAATTCTTAAAGATCAGAAGTAGGGTTATAATGGAAAAGTACCAAATAATGTTATGCATATTAAAATAGGTGTCAGTGCCTTGTTAATCAGAAACCCAAATTTTCATAAACATGTAAGTATTATTGATTTAGATTTATAATACAGTTGGTAATACCTGCTCTATTTTATTAAATGCAGTGTACTTTTAATGTCTGTATTCTTTTGATTATTTAAAAAAGAAAAAAAATTTATTGTGATTATGTTTGATTGTCTGATTATAAATAATAGCATTAAATTTTAGATTTATATTTATTTTGTAAAGTATGTGTAGATAAGTTTCTACCTTGAGTTTTGTAGTTCTTTATTAAATATATATAATAAAATATTCGAAGTTTCCTGATTGATATTTCCAATTGGAAATAGCGCAAGATTTTGATATTCAAAGTTAGAGGTAGAATCCATTCAAAATTTTGAAAACTATGATTTTATTGTGACCTGTTGTTGATTTGGCATGCTTCAGTGGGCTATTACTTTTTAAACATTTTACATTAGAAAATCTTGTAATTTTGCTATTGACATTTTTAAAAGTGCGCCAAATGTGTTACATAAGCTAAGATTTTACCACACCATGAATACTAAAATGTAATGTTAAAAATTATTTCAAATCTGGAATTTAATGATAACAGAAAAAGTGGACCCAAACATATTATCTGAAAGTAATATAAAACATGCAGTTTGGAAGCAAATATATCCAATGTACATTTCAAAATGAGTACTTCTTACAATAAATATTGAAGTAAGAAACATATTTTATTTCTAAAATATGCATAACATATTTAAAAATAAAAAATATAAAGTTAATTAGAATTTTCTTTTTCAAATTATTTTTCTTAGCAATGCATTTGGATTCCAACATTTCAGGTCTATCTCTGTTGGGAAAGCCATAATTCCAAACAGGTTTTCAACACACTTTTAATTTAATAATTATGAGAATAAACAATTTTACATGTATTGGATTTTAAAGAAATAGTTAAAGCGATTGACATAGTTTATTCCTTTAGTGCCCTTTATTTTGAAAAAATTTGAAATTGAATGCTGTAAGAAAATAAAATTAATAAATTTAAAACACTGGCAGACATAAATTATAAAATTTATAGCGGGACATACTTACAGTTTAAAATGCTAAATAATTACGGATATAATTTTTCATAAGTGATATGGAGGGATTTTCCACCCCCCTTACCATATAAAAAAGTAATTTTAAATTCAAAGAATCTATGAAAATTAATATAATTCCATACCTTTTCTCTCCAGGCCTGAGCTTACGATCTCGATCTGTGCCGGCATTATTTGTTTGGACAGTTGGAGGCATATTTTAATTACAGAACGTATTGAAAATTTAGAATATATTCGAAACTAATAAAGCTAACGGAGATTAAAAAAGTTTAAATTATTTTACTTTATTTTTGAACATGCAATGACAGAGTGATCACAAAATATAAAATAAACTAATCGCATTTATACCTTTCAGTTAAAATCAAAATATAAAGGCATAACAATCAATTAATCAATCTTCAAACACGAGTAAACATATAATTCATGCTGATGTTCCAACCTCTTAAAATCTAAAAAATTCTACTTCACTAACTGTAGATTTCTTGAAATAAAAGTGTTTCATATTCTGGTATGGCAACAGTCAATGTACTCATTGTTTATGTTTGTGCGACTTTCAGGTTTGATTTGAAATGGTCAAATAATTTTACGGAAGATTTTAAAATGTTATTACATATTTTAATGTAATCGAATAAAAGTTCCATTAATACTTTTTCCTTTTAGTTGAATAACTTTTAAAAATCACTGTGCAAATTGATTGTGATTTTTAAATGCATTTTAATGTGATTGCTAACAATATTTGATGAAGATATCATTTTAATATGTCTAAAAAACCAGTGATTTTAAATGTTTATGATATGGTACGTCTGATATATATAATGAGTCATAAATATGATAATTGTGATATTCTGGTTAACTTTTTGAAGTTTGTTCAAATAGTTGATGAGAAAAAGTGTATATATATATTTTTGACCTTTAGAAATGGTCAGCATTGGGTATAAATGAACGATAAAAATATCTTACTTTTTTGTCGGAATATCATACTTATTTATTTGAATTGAATGTATCAAATTTAAGTACTTGATCAAATTTATGATCCACGTGATAAAAATTATTTAAAAATTTGTGGACAAAAAAAATTTCAAATTGCTCATAAATGTGCAAAATGTTCTTAATCCGGTGATAAGCTACTAAAAATATATTTTGGAAAAGGGATTTTTTAATTTGAAAGCAACTTTTTTGAGTTTTGCTCCCAAATTATTAGCATGTTTTTACTAATATTTTGTTTAATGGTAAAATAGTTTTATGTTAATAAGCAAACAAGAAATTTAAACATGTTTGAAATTCTTATGAGCTATGGATCGTGGTCAACCTATTTAAAAAAAATTCCTCATCAGAAACTTTGTCATAAACTTAGTTTTAATTTTAAACTGTATAGAATAATAATAATAAAAAAATTATATCATTTTATATTTGTATTTTATTTTGCTTTTTCAATTAAATATATAAACAGTTTTATAAGAATAAATTTATTCATTGCTTTAATAACACCTAAAATTAAGTATTCAATGTAATTTTTTCTGGATTTGAAAGAAATGTAGACTTTTTAAATTTTTATATTCAATTTTTTTATTTTTAAAAGATATGAGTATTATTAATTTCATTATATTGATAATTATGCTACCAAATCAAAACATTATCTTTTAAATCTAACATGAATAAGTTTCCAGTTTTTGCACCAAATACCTGGATTATGTATTATCTCATATTGATATGGTAAATTTTAAATAATGATTATCAGTAATGACTTTTATTTATACCATAATATCAAAAAAGCACCGAGCTGGCAGCTGAATGGTTAGCGCTCTTGCCTTCAGTTCAACACTTTGTGGGTTCGAATCTTATCTTACGCATGGATGTTCATTGTGGTTCGCAATCTACTTTAAACTGTAGGTCCAAGTTTAATTAACCCTTGTGTGCAAAAACTGACCGTTGAGCGACAAAGAAACCAAACTAATATGAAAAAAGCTTATATTTGTAATTAGTAATTTTGTATCAGATATGAATTATAAATTATAATCAATCCTATTTTAATTATGGATTTTATAGATACCATGTATTTTGATTTTATTTTTTTTATCTGTCCTCTTAAAAATAGCTGTCTTCATAATTTACTTTAATTTATATTTTTATTCTTGTTTCCTTATAAATTAAAAAAGTATGAAATTCTCATTAAATTTTGTTTTGTGCTCTAATTTACAATTTTTAAAAACTTTTCTTTGTATATATATTGTGTGTGTGTATGTATATATATATATATATATATTAAATTGAAAAAGTAAATTTTAATATTATATTTTAAACATTGTTTATAGTAGTTTTTAATTGAGTTTTCAGAGCTAAAATGTATGTTTGGTGTCAGTGCTTCATAATACATGATAATAATTCATACATCATTAAATGTATCATTGCAATTTTCACTAACATTTGATATTTGTTTGAAATTCAATATCTTATTTGACTTTTTAGAATTCAATTTATGAGATTTGCTTTAAAAAAATTAAACTAAAATTTATTTAAAAGACTTAGTTATTAAGGATTATTCATGTTAGTATTTACTATAGTAAACTATATGATTCATATCCTATCCTATTTAAATTATATACTCAATCCTTCTTAAAAATACAATCAAAACTAAAATAATAATAAAATAAAATAAAAAAAACATTATCAACATAGCTATGCTGAAACACAAATACCATGTTTTGTTTTGAATTGTCAATTATTTTTGATACTAAAATATGTGTAATTTATCTTTCAGTACTGGACAAATGATTACACAGCTCCTTTAGGTATTGGTGTATTTCATTCCGGCGTGGAAGTTCATGATATTGGTAATGTTAAATTTAATTAAAAATGTGTAATGTCATGAAAAATAATAATGTTTACTACTTAAAAAAATTAAGTTGTTTTGTACTTTGCTAATAATTTGTGATTTTTCTCTCAGTTTATTATTGGCTTTTCAAACTTACATAAAATTTACAGTTATTTTTCTGGAAAGTTTTCATTAAATTCATTTTGCCTCAACCATTATAAAATTAAGTTTAAATAGGAAATTATATATTTGGTTCTATTAAATTATATTAACAAATGAATGTTCACACAGTTAAAAATAGGTTGGTAAATATATATATAATTTAAATTAATGCATCATTAAATAATATAAAATCATTTGAATAAATAAAGTATGTTTTAAAATCTAATTTTTGTATAATAGTTTTTAATTTTTATTTGTTTTTGTATGAATTCTTCAATCCAATAAACCTTTGTTTTGAATAAGCTAGCTTCTAAGATGAATTATGTTTTCATACTGGCTATTTTATTGCTTCAAATATTTCTTAATTTTTATTATTTTCCCCTATCTATTTTTAATTTGTGAAAAATAAAACACCCACTCACAAATTAGTTTTTATTTCCTTCTTTGTTTATTCATTACTTCAGGCAATTATTTTGCAATGAAATTTTGTTTTTGGAAAGGCAAAATGATAGTGGTAGTAGATTTTCTTGATTCAGTGTACAGCTAGAAAATGGCTTTTCAGTAAATTGAAACAGAAATATTCAATTCACATTATTGTATTAATTGATTACATTCTATTATTGTACACTGTGTATAGAAATTGTACAGGTTTGATCCTATTCTACATAATTATACTACCATTCTGTGGTTAAATAAAATGATTAAAATCTATTTACCTCATGAAAAGCAGGGAAATGATTAATAAAAGGTAAAAATGAATGAATATTATTTCTAATCAAATCAATTGATTGAACTATATTTATCTGTAAAAAATTTGTGTATTCTTTGTAATAATATAAAGTCTGTACTTTTTGATAATAGTTGTTGATATAAAATTTCTCCCAAATTTTAGCCCAATGATTTTTATCTATGATAGCAACCATGAAGTAATTTATTTTTTATTTCATCTTTCCTTTATTCTTTTATTATATATCAGTCATATGCAGAAGAGTAATTATATAAAATTTAACTATCACAAATTTATTGTATGTGATTCAGAAATTCTATTAAATAAAAATTATGATTGTAATGAGAACCTTTCATTAAAATTTAATGTTAATAATGTATTAAATTTTCACACTTGTAATGGATTTAAATTTATCTTATGCATATAATTTAAACTTATTCAACTAACTAGTTTTTTTTCACACCATTTCTGAGGAACAATAGCATTTTGCTAGCAAATTAATCAACCATGCTCAAATAATTTCTTTAAAAATACCAACATTTAACTGTATTTCATAACCTATTTCACAAATATCTTAGATACCATTTTAATTTGGTAACACCAAATAATTTATTTGAAAAATGAGTGACCTTATTTGTGTTACTTAGCTTTGTGTGTGTGTGTGTGTATTTATATATTCTATAAAGATTAAAGAAGCAAGCTTGGGGGACATCAGGCTTCTCTTCCACGAACTTTAGGATATTTTTTTTTCTGCATTGCATATAATGCATTCAGGCAACAGATCTCATTCTTCTCTGTGTTTTCATTTTATAAGCTATATTCAGAATTTTCATGATAGGTATGTTTGAACAATTACAAAGTTGATGTATCAAATTGTGCAAGAAGTTTTTATGCATGTATTAATTCTTATCTCATTTTAAATATAATTTGCCTTATGTATTTGAAAGTAAAATCATAAAAATTGAAAAAAAAAATTGTTGTATTATTTTTATAATTCTTTTTTTCATAAGGATTTCCTATCCTTATGTGATAGATAAAGCTTGTTAAAGGTCTAATAAACCTTAATTATTATTAAAAATTTCGTAATCGTTTATATTCTGATTATTTCAAAACTTATATCTGTAATGTTATAAGCATCAGCTTATAATATATTTGTGCTTTTCTTATGGGTAACAAAAGTCAGTAATGCTAACTTACAATGGTATGATATATTTTCACACACATACACACAGAACAATATGAGCAATTCCAGCATTGCCATTTGATTTTATTCATAACTTTTATGAATTTTTCAAACTATCACATGCATTTATGATATGATCTGAAATTGTGCACTCATCAATTTTATTTCCATAGTTTTAACTGATAAGTCTTAAACTTGTTTATTAAATATATTCCCCCCCCCCACACACAAAAAAGCTTGATGAATTTTTTTATTTTTTGCTAATTAAAATCTAATAATATAAATAAAAGTAATTTATTAGAAAAATATTTATGAAATCTTCTGTTTATTAGTTTGACTAGTAAAATGAATTTGCTGTTGAGAAAATGCATCACTCAAATTGTACAATAAAAATGTCTTGAATATAGCATAATACTTTAAGCAATGATAAATGAATGATGGTTATATGGTCAGATAAATCATCTTAGAAATTTTCCCCTCTGGTCTCATTTGGAGGACACCTACTCAAGCACATAAAAATTATTGTCTCATTTCAGTTGTCTAGTATGAAAGTGAATCTGTTGTGATATGGGCAATTGCCTATGGGTTTTCTGCTAACTCAATTGTAACTTCATAGGATCATTAATAAAAAGCTGTAGTTGAGCAAATTCATCATATGATGCAAGCCTTATTTTTTGTAAAGGATAAATTTGTAGGATAATATTTCTCTGAATCAGATTGTAAAACTTCAATCATTTTTTTGAAATGGGAGAAAACAGTGAAACATTTACCTTTCCCTATATAGCCCTTCAATATAATAGAACTGTTATGCATAATTTACAGTGTTTAATCTGGAATTGATATTCTATACCAACCATTTCCCTGGAAACACGACTTCATGAAAAATAGTACAGTATTCTTCTGAACATTATTCAGCTCTTGTTTGATATGATTTCCAAACATAATAAAAGTGATTTCAATTCATATTATTAAAAGATTACTTGTAAATCTAGGATGTTTACATTATTTTGATAATCACCTGTATGTGACATGAGTTTCGTCTTTTATGTTTAATTAAAGTTAACAATTTTTTTTTCTTGATTTTATTATGTTTAGAATTTGCCTATGGAGGACATCCATTTAATTTTTCTGGAATTTTTGAGATCACACCAAGAGATGCAAGTGATTTGGGAGAAAACATCAGATTCAGGTATATTATTATTTTTAAATATGTTTTAATAGGAACATTTATGTAAACTTTAAGTTCATGTATGAATTTTTAAAAAATTCACAATTTTTGCACAAGCAAATTATTGACCTTATCATTTGATTATGTGACTTAAAACAAAGTTAAAGAAAATTTCATGTTGATTGTAAAGCAAACTGATTAACATTGAGAACACCATTTAGTGAAAATAATATTTTTCTATAAAGACCTATTATTTAGTTCTGGTATTTCATAACTTTATACATTTGTTTTAAGTTTCTGTTAACTAACAGTAAATAAACAAGGGAACTATTTTCATTATAATTTAATATTTTTGCAATTTAAAAGTGACTTTTTTTTGGTTTCATCTTCTTTATTTCTATTTTTACTAAGATATTAAATACTTTTCTTTTAAAATTTGCAGTTTTTTCTGAATAATTTAATCATACACATGTTTAGTTATTTTTCTTAAAACACATAATTAAACTTATTTTAAGAACTCATTTTCAGTTCATTAGAATTTAATTGTATTTTATGAAGATATTGTGTGTAAAATATTGATTATTTTCCATTATTTTAGGGAAGCAATATTGATAGGGTATACTGATTTTACAGAACGAGAAGTGAGACGGGTTGTTGAAGAACTTGGTAAAGAATTTAAAGGAGATGGTTATCACTTGATGAATAAAAATTGCAACAATTTTTCTGGTCGATTTACTAAGGTATAATAGAAGCTATTTGATTGTTATTTTATTCTTATTTAATTTATAACAAATAAAACCTTTTTTTTTTTCAATTTTCCAGATGCTCTGTGGCCAAGACATACCATCATGGGTTAATAGATTAGCTTATTTTAGTTCTTGCATTCCATTTCTGCAGCAGTGTTTACCAACAGAGTGGATGAGTCCTATTGCCTTACAAGCATCAATACGTGACAGTATGGATTCTTCAAATAATTCTACAGAGTATAAAGATAGTCCTTAATATTTTATAATTATTAGGATTTATGATTGTAATGTGTTCAATTTTATTGTGCAATTTCATCCGAGGAAAGATGATTTTCATATATACTATGAGAAAATTTTACAACCAATCAAGATTTTACTTTAGATATTGCAAGTTTTTGTATTTTTATAGCCAAGAAGAACCTGCTAACTTTTAATTGAATGGTTTAATTGAAGCTTATTTACATTTGCTTTACTCAGCTATGTATATTGTAGAAACCTTGTAAGCATTTGAAAACTGCCCAGGCATACAATATTCCTGCTCATATCAAGTGAATTTTCCAGCTTGAGTAGTTAAAAACTGTGATTACTATATTCTGTCGTACAAATGTACACATTTTGTGAATTAGTTTCTATATTTTTAGCATTTCTGTGATTTATTTTTACTCAAATGTTATGTTATTAAAAGATTTTAATTTATGAGAACAAATATAAAGAGTTTTATATAAAGATTTTTTTTTATTTATTTGAAATCTTACATATCATTGTAATTCTATGCAGTATCACTATATACTGGATATAAAATCATTTATTTGTGAATAATAAATAGCAGTAAAAATGGATCCAACATTTGTTGTAAAGATTTAGTTTTGTAATTTAAAAGTTATGTATTCACTACCTATATATTATTCTTGACAGAATATATTGCATAGTAAAAAAAAAAAAAAGGAAAGCTAAAATTATGTTATTATTTTTACTTCCTTGCACAAATTATAATTCTAAGCCCAAAAATGTTTTATCTTTTTTCAAAATTCAGATATAAATATCAGATTTTGTAGCTGACCATTAAAATTAACAGAACATTAATGATTTAACTGTTTATCAGGCAATTTGTGGTTATATCATGAACAAATTTTTAATATATTCAAAATCAAAAGCTATCAAGCAGAAATTTATCGTAAACATTTTAAATTTCAACTATTTTTTTTATATACACACATATTTAAATTTCTTATTAAGTGAAGCAATATGTTGAATCCCTAAAAGGAAGAGTAACTGTTTCTCAGCCACAATCAATTTAAATTTTGTATTATAATCTCCCATCCATCCACATTCAGCTCCCATCAATAAATCTGTTTAGCAAACACATCCATTAATATGAATTTTTAAGGAGAGTGTTAATAATAAATTTTCTGTTTATATTCAATTATTTACTTAAAAAGTTATTTTGTAGTTTTAATAAGTTTATATTAATTATAGAATTCAAATATTTTGAAAGCGTTTTTATTTATTAAGATTATAGTTCAAGTAAGATTTTTCAGTAATTTAATTTTTTCTAAATGTCAAATTCATCAAAACTTTTTTCTGAACTCTGAAAAATCCTGTGTCTGGCTTTTAGAATAACATTATATTGGTTTCATTATATTCAATTTATTCACTGGGTTTGAAATAAATATGCAAGAAAGGAGAAAGTAGAAGATAGTTTCCATTCTTTGAGGTCTCTTTTTTAGTGGATCGTTTTACAGTTCAATTACATTTCTCTTCAAATCCTCATCAACACATTCTTTGTTCTCTTTGTTATTTTCATCTCTCAGAGAATTACATGATTAATTAAATCATGTTTGATAACAATCTCATCATTTGAAGCTTTCTGTTATTATTCCTTGTTAGAAATCACTGTTCTATCTAGAGAAAAAAAAAAAAAAACGAATGGGAAATGCAAATTTTTTTTATACAAATTTTATATATAATAAATAGATAACTTATATGCTTAAAGAAATTTTTATTAAAAAAATGTGATAAATAGCTTTTATATCTTAAAGTAAAATTTAATGGTATTAGTATAAAAATGTTATATATATATATATATATATATATATATATATATATATATATATATATATATATATATATATATATATATATATATATATACACACACACACACACAAATATTTTAATCATAATTAGACATCATAAAATGTTATCATTTTAATACCATACTACATAAAATATAAATGGCAGTTGAGTAGGTAATATTGTGACCATCAGGTCACAGATTTGACTCCTGCCACCAGGGTAAATGTGTTTAGTATTTAAATACTGAGTATTAGACTGACTCATCCTGCCTTTGGAGGTCCTGGGTCAAGAGAACCTCACACTCTTCTGGAGCTATTAAAGGAAATGTGTTTATAGCTGAAACAAAACTGGCCTATTATTAGTTGATGAAATAAGTAGGTGGAGATTTATTTACTTAAATTTCCTGGTTAAAATTTAATTATGGGATTATTTTTATTTAAATAATGTTGATTAAATTAATCAATTTGATTAATAATTTAAAAATATCTTATTTTCCTGTATATAATTCGCAACTGCGTATTATCTGCAAGCCCCATTTTTTGAGCAAAAGGAAAAAAGCGTCGCATAATTTGAAGTGGCATGTAGTCCGCAGCAGTTTTTCTGGCGAATAGTCAAAACTTACACTGTTCATAATTTGCTGCCAAATAAAAAATGCACATTATGATTAAAAATAAAATAAATTCGACAAAAAAATATTTATAGTGATAAAGATCTGTTTGAATTCACCTCAATGAAAAATGCAATTAACTAAGATGAAGGCACAACATCGATCAATATCTGAGAAGATTATTATAAATCTTACTTTTAGATTTTAAAACGAGGTTAGATATATTTTAAAAATAAACTATATTTGTTTAGTTAATAGTTAAATGAAAGAAATGGATTATTTACTAACTATTCTTGGGATACATATTTTTTCTTTTGTACATCACATGTTTGTCGAAATTTTTTCATTTACCTTCCCTATAGCTTTAAGTTTAAAATTTACTCAGTAATTTAACAATTTTCACTTCACTATGATAATGTATGCATTTGAATGTTTTTAGAGAGAAAAAGTTCAGGTCAAGATAGAATGTGAAATACAATAATGAATTGGAATTTTAATATCATTCAGAGGAACTGTGTGCACTTGCTCTTGAATGCAATTGGACAAAGCATATTATAGTTAAAATAAGACATCCGAGTCATAGCGCCATCTGTTATTTATTTTATGAAACATAAATGACATTTCTTTCAAATTTTTATTGTAAGCTTTTCTGGTGAAAAATATTTTTGTATCAGATTATCTGCCACAGCATATAATATACACAACAAAATTCTGAATGTTTTCAATCATAATCCCCAAATTATATACAGGAAAATACGGTAATTATAGGTTTGATTATATTTAAAGATAAATTTATTTTACATAGTCATTTTTCAGCTGGTTGAAAATATGTAATAACTATAAATAACTTATTCATGGAGGATTGAATGTTTTAGAATTTCTTTAACATCTTCTTAATAGAGATTGCCGTTGAATATTAATTCGATTTCATTCATTAAAGGAATTATAATTCTTCTGGTCGACTTTTTAGTTTGGTCTTGGGATACACTGAGCATTCCTTGTAACTAGCTGTCTGATTACTCTAGCATTAACACTTGTGTTGATCTATTCGATCGTGTGTCCATTCTTTGGTGTTGTGTCTACCAGTTTATTTCACACCTCTAAATCATATGTGGCATATCTCAGAGCTATGATTAAATCTCTCGCAGTTGAAGCATTGTTTCGCTGATTTGGATCCTTTGTAGTGCTTCATGGTAATGCCAAAGATGTAACATAGTGTACTGAGTTCATAAATTTTGGTGCCATCTATTAATGCAAAAAGGTGTACCAAAAAAAGTGGTATAGGATTTCCAATTTTTAAACTTTACATAATATTAATTCTGATTACTCTGAAGCTAATTTGAATAGGTCCTTAGCTTTATCAGTATCTTTGATAGTGATAAAGAGTCAACAAATGACTTTTTTTTTTTTTTTTAAGTTTTTGCTTTTGAGTAGGATGTACTTGATTTAATTTGCGTCAAAAATTATATCATAGCTCTATCAGCATTGTTAGTTTTTTTTTTTTTTTTTATGAAGATTTTCAAGTTTTCACCTGAAGGTTTCAATTTAAAATTATAAATAACTTTTTCTTTTAAATGTTTAAGAAATTCAAGGTGTTTTTCACTGTACTTTACAATAATGGTAGGAATTTTCTCCTCAACAGGTTTAAGTGCAGGGGGCTTATAAATTGTTTCCCTTTGTTCAGTGTTCTGGTTGGAGTTAAGCAGTTTAAATAAGATCTAGACAATTATGGGGATCTCTTGTCTCTTCTTCAAGATAACCTTCATTAACATTAACTGAGTTTAAAATAATCTTATCTGAAAAAGCAGCATTAGCTGACTTAATATTAGCATTGTAGCTATCAGAGGTGAATGCCAGATCAGAAACAGTATAGTCATCTGAGCTTGGTTCTTTGCAGTTTCTTTCTAGATATCCAAGTGTTCCTTTTGAAGCTTCTCGATGAGATACATAACCTCCTACAAACCAGGGTTTGTAATAGATTTAGCCAACTCCAATCTGACCATTTCCAGAGATTTGAATTTTTCCTATTTCAAATCCATAATTATCTGTAATGCTAATTAAAACTCTATAATTCTTAGTATTGAAAAGTGCTTTTGCTTTTCCAAGAGGATAACAGGAAGAAGATATTAGAAGTAATTTACAATGATGATTACTTGAAAAGTGGGTACTAAGCATGTCCATCATGAACAGAAGATAAGCTTCATGTGAGGAAAAAAAAATCGTTTGTAGTTCAGAATTCATTTTTATCTTGATCCCTATTAGGTTTGTGTGCAAAATAAATAAATAAATAAAATACCAACCCACCTATTGTATTAACTTTTGAATGTTTCAACCAACAAAATTAGAATTTTTTTTAACATCACATTGAAATTAAATTTTTTTTATTAATTTTATTAATTTTACTTTGTCACATGTGGTGAAAGTACGACCATACTCTTAAACTCCTCCAATAGATGGTACCACCAGATGATCCATCGTCAATTTTGACATTAATCTGAAAAGGGAGGAAATTTTTTCCAGAACTTTGCCCTATGGTAACTGCTCAACGATCCATACAGAATTAAATTTATAAAGAATTTCGATTCAATGCTTGGTGAATTTTATATACCCCTACGATTATGTATTTTTAACGAATTATTGTAAAGTGAAGTGAAGCCAAGAAAGAATTGACTATTATTAAATTAATTTTATAATTTAATTTATTCTAAAATTTCTAGTTGCGTAAATCCTATAAAAATTAATACGATGAATTCAAAATCCTTGTGACTTTTTTTTTCATTGCAGAAGAAATCTGTAATAAATCACAAGAGAATGCATTCATTAATCAGTATTTTTACTGCTGTGACTAGTTGTGATTGTTTTTATACACTTCAAATTTCGTAAACCTTGTTTTCGTCTATATATACAGTAAGAAGAAACCTTGCTGAAGTTGTCATAGCAGATATTATGTTAACAAAGGTTAAATTTTTTGTTAATAATGTTGCCAGATTATTTGACTTTAGAATAATATTTTATCTTTCTATGTAATAGCAGTTTCCTTTCCCGTTTTAAAAAATGCTGTTAATTTCTAAAAACTGTTAAGAACATTTTTAATTTTGTTTAAAATAGAACGGTTAGAAATTGATACGATAATGAAGTATAAATTCATAGACGTGGAATGGCGATATTACAAACTGTGTGACACATTAATAGTATAATTGGCTTTACTATGCATTTATTGCTTAATCTTATTCCTTACTACGCAATAAGCAGTATGATTAACTGCTGTGATTAATTTCTGTATTTGAATTTCATTATTATATACACGATCAATAAGATCCTCATTCTCTCGGTCTTAAACTAAGAACGACTGCTTGAAATTAGATGAAACTTGGTCTGCGGTTGGTCTCTCCGGGAGAGATCTGATGGAGAATCCACTTATGGTACTGGACTTTTTAAAGGTGTACGCCCTCATGGACCTGGTCTAGCACTGCTGACCTCAGGGGCGTTCAACAACAACAAATGAAACTTGAATAAAAATGTTGGTCCCGATCAAAATTTTTATACGATTTATAGAATAAAATATATGTATTCTTTTTGATTATTGTACAATAATTTTATATTAAAAAATATCTTTACTTTCAATAAAATATTATTCTAATTCTTCCGTAATTTGAAACCTTATTCTTTTAGAGGAAGAAATAAGTTCCTCAATTAGTATCTTGTATTTTATATACTGCTCAAATAAAATAAGTTCTTGATATTAACTTTATATCAAATTTCATTGTTAAGCGAATTTAATTTTATTGTTAAATGAAATTTAAAATAAATATTTTTAATTCTATGTATAGCCGGAACAAATCACTCACTTACTACATGATATAATAATATATTTATTAGATTTGAAAAATTATACTTTTATAGATTAATTATCCTAATCTATAATTAAATGATCAGATTTTTCTTAGTTATTTTTATATTATAAAATGTAAAATATGTGCTGTGTGTGTAGTTAAGAAGAAAGAGAGGCTATTAATTATTTTAGACTGCTTTCTTCTAGCAGAGCGTATCACACGTTTCTTAAAATAGCTTGTTTTATTACGTTTGGAGATCTATTGGATTCGCCTTATTAACTTTGAAGGTTACGATGGGTTTGCAAGGTAAACCGACAGTCATCGCAGTCAAATATATATGTAAATTCCATGTTATTATTGAGGGTCGAAGACCAGATAATATTATTAATAAACACTTCTGCCCAGTAGTAACGATCTCTCGATATAGCTTATTATTATTATTATTTTTGCTCTTACTCATTTGTTTGTACTTTGGCGAGTTTATCATAATCGTTAATCAGACGTTTGCTTTCTAGCGTCATATTTTTAAATTAATGTTTTTATAAAAAAAAAAAATGAGAAATTTTTTCTAAATAATAATACGAATAAAAAACGCTGTTATAATGATATTTTTGTCAGATTATTAATTATTTTTTATGCGCTCTAAATAAAATGTTTTCCTACTTTGGAACTGTGAGAAGATTAATAATAATTTTTTTGAATAAAGATTTGTGCTACGGCTATCCATGCACTGCGATTTTATTTATATTCAGTGTAGTAAATACTTTAGAAAACAATATTAGAAAAATTAATGGCGTAAAAGGTATAAAATTCAAAAATGATCAGAAATTATGAAAAGTTTCAGTTAAAAATTAATTGGTTCAAGTATTTCAAATTTTCCTGAAAGAAAAATTTTAAAGTAATATTATATATATATATATATATATAAATGTCGGTTGGAAAAATCAGTATAAATTAAGAAAAATCCAGTCTACAGTAAACCATGTTGAATGCGAGGACTTACTTTTTTGTCTTAAAAGTATTTTATTTATTTAAAAAAAATTCAGAAAAAATAATAAAAAAAACAAGAATTATTTTAAATACAAGAGTTTTATTTCTTTATTGGCAACGCATGTTATCATTTCATTTCTTTTGCTTTTATTTGTTAGCTAATTCCTGAGGATTTTTTATCCAAAATCTATGCCATTTTGGTATAAAATTCTAACTATTCAAACTTAATTATTTTCAAATTGAAGTTTGTTAAATATTAAGAATATTATATAGTTTAAAGATATATGAATAAAACAAAATAGGGAAAATGTTATTTTATTTATCTATCTCAATTGTTGATGCATAGCTGATATCTGTTTTGCATGTTATCGACTAAGTTTTGAGAATTGCTCGGGAGAATGTTTATTAAAAACTAATTTAAGTTCTTTTTAGGGCATTATATCTTTGAACACTATGTTTTTGCTAATATATCTTAAATATCAGATATGGTATGAAGATCAGATGAATTTACAGTCGAAGCGCCTTGCTTTCAGTAGCTGTATCTGAAAGGACGTTTGACATTTCAGATTTCATATTACTAGACACAAGCGAATAGAAAGTCTGAAATAACTTCAAAGCAAAAGAAATGGATGTAATCTAGGGAAAAGTCAAAAAATAACGGTATCCTATCTTAGAGATATCAAGCGAAGTTTTGGTATTTTTCTCACACCTGCACACTTTCTGTAATACATTAATTTCTGTAATAACGATTTTTATTTTTCAAAATCACAATTGGTTTTTAATGTGACTCCTCAGAGAATAAGACTGAATTATTTTTGATTATTTAAATGCGATTACGATTGCCTAATTGTTTTCGAAGATTATGTACACATAGTGGAGTTTTGTGTACATCAGAAGCATTGCTATATATTCAAGAAATAATTCTTACACCTAATAATGAGCAATAGTATCTATAAAATTGTGTGCTATATGGCCAACTTTGGTATTTTTATTTCTTTTTGCCTGAGAGTCGTAGCATCATCCAATATCTTTCTAACTGGCGAAGAGTTGGTGATAGGGCCGGAATCGCGCAATTCTTAGAAAACTTAAGCAGGTCTCGTATCTTTGTGAAGTTCACTTCCAATGGATTCCCTCGCATGTTGACATATGGGGGAATGAAATGGCAGACGTTCTGGCGAAGGAAGGTTCCGAAGAACCTTTATCAGTTACATCTTCACTGACATACCTTGAATTGTATTACATTGTAAGATATACTGATAGGCAAATTTGGCTTATTCCCCTGAGTCATCCCCTGGTATATCAAGATGATTGTCCTGGAAGATCTCTTGCTATTGGTTGCGATAGATATGTTCAGACTACACTCTTCCGCTTCTTCAGTGGCCACCTGAAGGAACTTACTTTCGAGAGGGGTCTCAAAATATATCTAAACTGTTCTAAATTTCAAAATGAACCGTCATCACCGGCACATATTCTTGAGTGCATGAGATTTTCTCTTGAGGAATTATACGAAACTCCTACGCTTGTTTTCGATTTTCTGAAAATGAGTGGAATCATGGATCTTGCCTAGTATACTCTTAGACATGGAGATTAACAACATTTTTACTCCTTATAACCACTTAGCAGTATATATATATATATATATATATATATATATATATATATATATATATATATATATATATATATATATATATATATATATATATATATATATATATATATATATATATATATATATATCACTTTTGTTTGCCATCAATCATAGTTTTATTATTTTACTTTCAAGAGTCTTTTTTCATGGTAAAACTATACACCTACTGTTGCAATTTCAGTTGTTCAGTTCACTCCTACTTTCCTTTGAAGCATATAAAATGCTCAACTGTAATCTTAGAAATCAAAAAACGATTTTTTTTTTCTATATTTTAATATATAGAGACTATGAAAAATTGGCTAGAAATTTAAATTAAATTTAACTATAAGGTATAAAAAATCACAAATATGAATTACAAATGTACATGACCAGTAACTCTTTGGATTTCTTAGTCTTATGAATCAGAAAATACTATATTGAATTCCCAATACAGATTTTTTTTTAAATACTTCTGTACATACATACAGGAAATTAGTATTTTGAGAAAATGTTTAAATTTTAAAAATAGTCACAAAATCATGAATCGAATTTTTTTCAATATGATAATATTAAAATGATAATTCTTCAATGTGATAATAATAACTATTTTAAACAAAAAATAATAATGTTTGATGAAATTAAAAGAAATTCATAATTTTAAACAATAGCTATTCAGATACATTATATAATTTAGCACAGAAATCAAAAATTGAAAAATTTAAAATACATAATATTTTAAAATTTTTCTTGAATCTAAGCAACTAAATTCAAATAAAAATGTGAGAATCCAAAAATTTTACATAAATATCATTTGAAGATAGAATTAAAAAAAAAAGTAAATCAAGAAATTGTGACTATATGCGAACTTTATTAACTATGTGAAATAAGGGAATGTGTATCCAAGTATGAATGATAAATGCTAAAATAGAATATTTTAGTCGTTGAAAATACTATAAGCCTTGAAATGAAAAGATGAGGGGGGGGATTTTTCTTCCTTTCATATAAATAAATCAAATAGTAGAATGAATTAAAGATTATGTGTAACATTAAACGGTAGTTGAATCGGAAATGCTTAAAACACGCCTTAAAAATGGGAAAAATAAGAATTACATTGCCTCCGAAATTGACTGAACAATATACCTATATACAATACTGCATGCCTGGCATTCTTATTGACGTGGCTTCGAACGACGATCTTTTTAGAGGAAAATAAAGCGATTCTTTTTTCTTCCAGAGAATCTCATAAATTGTGGACCAAATTCACGAATAGAATGGAGAAACCCTGAGAAGCTCCAAAATATCCCTTCTGACTATTTGATCAAAACCCTTTGATAAAGTTGACTATGTGTAGGTACTTATTTCCATTTATTTGTCATGGTGCTTTCGATTTTATAGTTAAATTGAATTATATAATAACATATGCTTCACATTGTTAATTAACAAGATGAGAAAACAAATTTGATTGGCTTATCTTGATATCGCATGGTCACAAGCACCAAAATTCACCAAATTTATTTTACTTCTTTATTAAAATAAAAAATGCTATCTATCACGTCGTATCTTTTTCCTTTCGCGAGCTACATTACGAGGAAATTGTAGTCATTCAGTAAAGTACCCCATAAATAATACATTCTCCGTTGAATTTATTCATGTGAAATCCGCAAATTTCCGAAATTTGGATAGAAAATTTTATTGCCATTTCAGTTAGCTGTAGCTTGATTCTGATCGTATTAGACAAAACTGACTGCGAAATGATTATTGTTCTATATTCAAGTTATGAAAACTAATATGATTAGTGTTCTATATTCAAGTTATGAAAACTAATATGATTAGTGTTCTATCTTCTAGTTGAGGATATTTTTTGTACAACATGTAAAGCGTATATATAAATATAAAAAAATATTGCATTTTTACACTGGCATTCAAGTGAGAACCAGATTACTTGGAAAATAGAAGTATCAAGTTACTTTGTTGTCTATGAAATATATTAAATTTTAGAAAATAAATAAAATATAGAAAATAAATAAAATATAGAAACGTATTATTGTTTAGAAAATGTATTACAATATAATATATAGAATTTTTAGAAACTTCTTGAAATCATGTTATCAATAAATAATGATATTAGAAGCTATTTACTGCTAATTATCATGTAATATTTAAATTTAATTAACATAATTTTGATTTTTAATGTAAATCTATAATATACATGCATTTGCATGTGGCATCAAGTTATTATAATGAATTATTTGTAAATAAGTTGAATATTGGTAACGTTAACCGCAATTGTCGTTGAAGCTTGATTTAATTTGTTTGACTTTTTAGGACAGTTTTTACAGATAATTCAATTAGAAATTTCCATTTAAAGTGGGTTTCATATCGCAACAAATAACCACAATTAATGGATAAATTTGGTTTAATTGGCTTATTTGTTCATATAAAAATTAACGGATTCTACAAATAAGAGGCATCTGCATTTGCTTTTCGCCGTGGGCAATGACACAATAACTTTATTATTTTGAAACATTTTTGATAAATTTGGCTAGAAAATAAAGATACTTTCACTCGCAATTACCGAATTAAAGATATATTGTCTTTTAAAAAAGCACTTTTTATTTTTTCCCCTCAAGCAATAGAATAAAAAAAGTGAAAGGGAACAGAACACTCCTTTCCTCACAATCCTGTTAGTTTGCACATCCACGAGGTAATTCATACTTTCACTTCAACTCAACCACCTGTGGAATGCATGTATATTTAGCAATGAACTTTTCATGATATGTATTCTATTGAAATTACTTCCTCAATTTCATCCTGGGGAAGCGATCACCCACAGCTGCTAATCCCTTTTCCATTGCCAAGGGCGAATGTGCAAGAGAACTTTTTGGGTGAAAAATCATTCGAGTGGAAAAGGAAAGTTTATTTAAGTTCGGTGGGAAAAGAAATTAGCATCATTTGTGTACGAAGTATTTGACAGATATCTTAGCACTCTTCTCATCAACAGAAGAATATGGAGTATCAGGTTTGTTTCTTATTTACATAGCATTTTATTTGAAATGTTAAGACCATTTTTTAAACTTCGTAATTAATCCGTTTTTACTATTATTTTTCTCTCTATCGAATTTCACGGGGTTATTTTGTAGATACTGATAGATTTAATCACTTCAGTCACTATTTATTATTGCAAAATGAATAAAAGGCAAATTCAATAATAAAACAAACATCACTTCTTTGTATGAGCTTATATTCATTTGCCTTTGAACGAAAAAATGTGTATTCGAAAGAATCTTCGAAATTTTGTATAACAAAAAGTAAACTGCGCAAATAATTATCATTAAAATTATAATGTTTAATTTACTTAATTTAGATTTTTTTAGGAATAGCAAAAGTTATTATTAATTGTAGGTATCGAATCATTATTAATTGTAGTAAAGGGAAACTTTTGTGTTACGAGGTAAATTTAAAATACATAATTAATTTAAATAAAAAAAATTATATATATTATATTAATAATTTATATTTGATTTTAAAGTAAATAACTATGTATGATGGACAAGAGAGAGGATTGGTCCAAAATATAAGCTTCTACAATTTCATGGCCATGATTAGCGGAAATATAGAGTTATTGTATTCAAGACTGGACATTTGCTTTATTTCGCTTTCCATATCTAACACTCAATTATTTGAGACTAATTAATGCTGAAAAATTTTTATATAATATGTTTCGATAAGAAATAGAATCTGCTTTATTCAAATTTTTTTATAAAATATTTCATTAATAGAATATTAAACTGTTTAACATTTGTTCAAGCCACGAAGATAATAAAGTCCTTAAATCAAAAATTCTCACGTGTATCATCAAGAAAAATTAAATGTTAATGAAAAGAAGTAAATTAAATTTCTTAGCTGGGTATGATTGTCTAAAATGTCTTATTGCAATGCTGAGAAAAATAATATTAAATTTGAAATATAGCTGGTATTTCTTAAATCAGAATATTATTAGTGGTGAAGGAAATGATCTTTGATGTGAAATATAGGTGATTGTCTCGTTGACTTACATATTTATTTCGTTTTCACATTCGATTCAAGATGATAATGATTATTTTAAGCAACAATAAACAGTATTGTATTATGTACAAAACTAAAGGTAAAAAAAAAAGATGTAAAAATCTACTGATAATGAGTCGCTATTCATGGTTTATGTGCTTTATACTACGAACAATTTAGTGATGGAATTTCATCATTTGAATTGTAAAATGGAATTTTATGTAAAGTTTTATAATAAAAATGTATATTAAAGCCTAATACAAAAAAAAATTGGTTTGGAACAGGATTTGAGTTTGAATAAAAAGGGTACGAGTATAATGCATGAAATATATTGCAACACTTACTAAATTGTTGAAATTCTTATTATAAGGAATTGTTTCTAAAAGTAATTATCTTCAAAGTTTTTTTCCCTTACTTTGCCAATTTTGTAGTGTAAGTCTAAAGAGCTGAATTCTGAAATTCTTGCCAATTCCAAATGCTGGGTGCTGGAGAAGAATTACCTACCGTGAAGCATATGCGCTGAAACCTTATATGCACTTGCTATATAACGCATTGTAAAATAGACACTGCAAAAAAATGGTAATTTTTCTGCTTAAATTATATATGTATATAAAGGATTAGTAAAAATAATAGTACTCATCGACCGAAGATCCGTCGTGTTTGCTAATGGTACCTGGGGCACGTTAAAACTGGGTGTGGTCGCTATATCCTCCAAGTGAAATGATACTTCTGGGAGTGGCAAACCAAGAATTGAGAGTTTTCTGCTTGATCTTAACTTCATAATCACCAAGACTCTACCCGGCTGTTTCTATCTAACTGGTAGAGCCAACTCAGGGCCAGGAACAGGGAAGCATGCTTATGCAACAACAATTCATTAAATAAACATGTATTAGTCATATATATACTCATATTTTTAATTTCCTTAACTTTGTAAATAATTTATGGTCCCAAAAGGTTTCCTGTATCCATACTGCCACTTTATGAAGAAGGTCGGCTCAGACTTTATTCTACAAATATTCTTTCTGCTGAGAAAGAACATTGATTTAATATTGTGTGACTAATCTTTATGTGGATCTTCCACTGTATGGGATGAAAAACAATTGCTGTGTGGCTAACAAGACATACAACATGCAATGTTCTTTACAATTCGTAAGTTGTCCTTTAAAGCTGCCAAACAGAAAATTATGTCTAGATAAGAGACTAAATGAGTGTAAATAAAGTTATTGTTGTTACTCCAGCATGCTTCCCTGTACTTAGCTCTGAGTTGGGCTCTACCAACCAATGTAAATAAAATTCATACTTTATTTGTCTGCTAGATATTCGTCAGAGATTGAGTTCAGATTGACTAAACGGAATAAAAGGAAGCTTATATGTTAATTTTGGGCTACATATCGTTATATTTCCAAATAAAAACAATTTTTCATTTTAAACTTTTAATATAAGGTTTGTAATTTATTTATAAGCTGTAATAAATACCGGAATCAATGCTACTTTAAAGTGTTTTATAAAATTAATTATTCCCAATGTTATTAACATAAACAAAGTAAGATTCAGTTCCAGAACTATTCCCACTTCAATAGTGAAGACATGGGGTTCTTTATGTCATTTTAAAATTGTAATCTATATATAACTACTGGGCGTACGTGAAATATTGATCCATTTTCACATTTCATCCACATTTCAGCCTGCAATCCACACAGTGTAACATTAAAAAAAACTATTTTCTATCTTTTCGTCGATTTTTGTAAAAGTACTATTTTTAACTTTTGCAGAATGTGTGCATACCTTTTTTTTACCAAGAATCCTTCGACTGAAAATGTATCGGAGCGTTGCAAACTATCGTTTCTCAAAAACAGGCTCAGCTACTATTATTTGTATCTGAGATTTATCATGGGCGGAATTAAACATTTCGACTGATTTATCAATATTATTTTTATTTCCAGTGGTACAGATAAAAAGACAATTACATCAAAATACAAATAATAAGAAAAATGAAAAATAAAACAGCTGTCTATGTATCTAAAAGGCCCCTGGCCTCCCAGTAGCTGTCCGCAATTGAGCGTTTCAATAACGTTTTACAGTGGAGTAGATGGTCACGATCCATGTCCCGTCCCAGATTACAGAGGTTGCAGATAGGACTTGAAACTATACGAAGACGGTACAAGTGTTTAAGAAGATTTATCAATATTGAGCTTTGGAAAAATTCTGTGTAGTATTAATTTATAAAAAGAAACCTGATTTTGAAATATATATATGTATGTATATATATATATAATTGATTACAATTTTTATAAATAAATAAATTTTTTATACGATATGTACACTCAATTTTATTCAAGATTGATTTACAAATTGCAAGGAATAAAGTGAATATATTAGAATGTTGCTCTCTTGCTATCATATTATATGATAAGGTTTAATGTTTTGATGTCGAAAGTTTTGGGTCGATAATGTTTTGATCACAGCAACTGAAATTACAATTTAAGCTGATGTGAACTTACTGTAAAGTTGCTAATGATATGATACAAATCATTTTCAAATTCTACTAGCTTCAAGAACAAAAGCATGTGGTTCCTTCTCCTTGTTATGACAGGAACCACAACTTTTACGCATAAGCGATATTAAAATTATGCCCTATGCTTAAAAACTGTGGCAGAGAGAAGAATATATATATATATATATATATATATATATATATATATATATATATATATATATATATATATATATATATATATATATATATATATATATATATATATATATATATATATATATATATATATATATATATATATATATATATATATATATATATATATATATATATATATATATATATATATATATATATATATTATATATATATATATATATATATATTTGTGAGATAGTGGATGTTTCGTTGTTTCAATATTCTAGTAAAACAGTTTTTTTAATATATTAATAAATATTGTTTATTTTTTTAATGCATTAATGCATTGTTGACCTAGCAACAAGTAATTTTTTTCGTAATATACCATCTATCAAAAATGCAATAGAAAGAGGAATTTTAAATTCAATATTTAAAATTTTTTTGAATTTAAATCAGTTTTTTAAACGTTTAACACTTGATTCGATGTGATTTTAGCAGATCTCTCTGTCTCTCTCTCTATATATATATATTTATCAATCGATCGATCTATGTACATATACTATTTAGCCATTGGAATTTCTACACTTAGATAAATAACGATATACAAATAAAATTTTAAAATTTGTAAATTTTTAAGAAATTTGAAAGCATACATCTCATGCAATCAAGCATGGGTATTGAGTCAAACAGAGATTGGAAGCCTGTACAACTATAGCTATCCAAATAGTTTCAATAAGATGCCAGAGCTAATAGATCAATAAGATGCCAGAGCTAATAGATCAATAAGATGCCAGAGCTAATAGATCAATAAGATGCCAGAGCTAATAGATCAATAAGATGCCAGAGCTAATAGATCAGACACATTGAATGACTTAAAGAAATGAGCTAGTCGCTCAGGAACTATTAACCAAACGTTTTCTTTTTGTAAGTCTGGCAAACGTGCTGTGACACAACCGAGCATTTTCTATATCAAGAGAGTTATATACGAAACCGGCTAAAACTGCCCTTGAATTATCTTGTTGAAATGTAATGCTTTGAAGGTCACTAATAAAGGGTTGAGTTTAGGCCTTAACAAAATCAAATGGTTTTCAAAGGATCTTGAATGCAAACAAAAGGTAACTGACTCGTGTATCTAAATTATACTCCGTACTATCACTCCAGATGATGGACCTGTATAACAAAGTCGAGAGCAAATATATATATGATGATGTCAATGAACGTTCTTCATGATACCATGAAATACAGATTGGACCATCATGATATTTGAAGTAGAACTGGAATTTGCCTAAAAAGACGTAGTTTTGACTTTTTTACCCCTTTATTCATCATTGATCTGTAACATATCTTTAAAAATCATGGTCATTTGAATAGCACATTTCTTTAAAAAAACAGAACATGTAAATAGCGTTATTTTATTAAATCCAAAATTTTTCCCTAAAATGAATTTACTCTATTGATGTTTTTGTCAAAAGTTACAGCATCAAAGATAACCCAAGCTATGATCGCCAAGCTAATAATCGCGGATAATGTCAACGAACTATTCAAACTGTCGATTACTGCCATGCAGATGATTTCATTTTTTGACTTAAGGCTCGTTGGGTGGCTATGAGGCTTACTAGGGCCATGTGGGTAACTAGACTATTTTCTTGACAGCTGGACGCAAAAGACTATCTCGAATAATATTTCGTATGATTGTCCTGAACTCATCTTTTCCATATTCAACAGATTGTCACCGGATTTCAACTGATATGAGTAGCTGCACCATTGTGATATGATGAACTGTAATCTCAATTGGTTACAATTTGGCCGCTATCAAAGTCTAAAACAAACAGGTAAACATTTTGTCTTCTTAAACGAAGTATCACAATTTCTTATCAGGATACAATGTTCAAATGCAATTTATGTATGAAGAACAGATTATAAAAAAAACACATGAGCTCCTACTGGGTCACTTATTTTACATAAATGAGTGGAAAAACTAATCTTCTGAACATCAACATCTTCTTCCTGTCAAGTACATTTTAAGTATTTGACAAGTGATCATCCAAGTGAAGCTCAACTTTAATGACCAATAGAATATATATATTATATATATATATATATATATATATATATATATATATATATAAATTATGTAATGTGTACACACATTTATATAAAATTACAAAGTGTAAGAAAATTGCATGTTTTCTCTCTCCTTTATTTTTTAGAAACTAAAAATGTAATTTATATTTATGGGTAAAATATAAGTTCTTGTGATGATGTTAATGAAAGTTCTTTGTAATTTATTGGAAAACGTATTTATATGAATTTTATATACAACATGTTCCTTCTATAAGTTTTTGAAAATACATAAATGTAAATTTTTTTTTTCAAATTTAGATCATAATACTTGCACTTATTCCTCTTGTGACAGGCACGCATAAAGATTTGTCCTTGGAAAATGAAATGGTAAGTTAAATATTAGTCATCCTCAATTTTTACGCTTATCTTTATATGTTATTATAAGAGCAGATTTTGCACATTTATCTCCTATTTCGAATCAGTAAAATTAAATATTTTTGTATATTTAGTTGTGTATCAGTGCATGCACGAGGTTAACTAATGGCTTGGTTGATCGAGAGAGAGATTGATATTATGTCCATTTGAAGCCAAGTTAAGTTACTCCTTATGCCAAAATCACTGCCTTGGTAATGCGTACAATTTTGTCATTATAGAGATTTTCCTGAAAGGGAAATTCTTCAATGCCCTATAAGTTTCTTATGATGGCCGGGCAGCTAAAAATGTGTTCCGGGTAATTTTAACACCATTTGTAAGTTCTGGTGTCATCTATCTTTATAGGTCATTCCGCAGAAGTGTTGGCTTCTAAATATGGAAATAGTCTGGTAATAATCCAGTCTGTATTGATTACGCGTAATTGATATTATGTTTAGATGTGTTTTCCTTTTGATTTGTATCTATCAATTGAATTAGCATCTATTAAAGTTACGGTACTGGTGGTTTTAGTTAATGGCTTTATAATATGAAAGTGCAAATATTGCATTTAAGTTATATAAAATCAAAATATTCATAAGAAATCTTCATTTTTTACTAAGCTAATAAAAAAAAATATATTTGTTTATTTTGTTCATCTGATTTCCATTGGGATTCAATTTTAAATTTTATTTAAATTACTTTTTTTATCTCAGGGAATTAATTTCAAAATTATTCTTGTTCAATATTTAATTTATCAGCCGATAGATAGCTGAGTGGTTTAGCATTCCTGACTCCTGAGCTGTAGGTCTCAGGTTCGAATCCCGATCCGGGCATGGATGCTATTTCTTTCTGTGTTTCTCTGTCCTTTCTTCTGTGATGATGTGTATGAATGTGGCCCACCCTATTAATGGGTTTGGGGTGGTATGGAGCGGGTAATGATACTCGCCTCCGTGACTTGGTTCACAGGTGCCTACTGTGTAACGATAAATGAGTTGCAGTTTCCGGCTTTGTTGTGGCGAAGGGTTGGACACCTAGTGCCCACCGTTGTAAAAAAATAATTATTTATCACTAAGGTGTTTTGCCAAACAGAATAAAAATAAATTGCTGGCGAATAAAATTGCAGTACATTTTATGATCAGTATTGAATGGACTTCTGATACTATTTAAGGATCATGATCAAACCTGCAAAACATTATTTATTATAAAAAACCACCATTATAAATTTAAGTTTATGATGAAGCCCTTCTGACTGCTAGATAAGATGACTGCTTTAAAATTGCTTATGATCTTTTGCATAAAAGGAGTTGTCTTGATTTTACAAGCTTAATTTAATCAATAATTGGTATAATAAAACGAGATTTATCAAAAATAACGAGATTGCTACACGTAGATATTATTGATGTATTGATTGCTTTAACTAAAATGATGTGAATTTTTTATAATCAAAATGCTCTTTTATTTCTTTTTACTATTCTATAAAATCTCTCTTTATTGTATACATTTTATTTCTACTTTTTTCCTGAATTATAATTAAAAATTTTAAAAAAAGTTATTGAGCATATCGTTTTTTAGAATATCAATAATTCTAAAAATTATAAATATTGTAAATCTGACTTTAGCAGTCAATTCCTTTTAAAATGCAATAAATTCTTCATTATTTTAATTTTTCTGTTGTACTTTTCCATAATTACACATATAGAGAGTGATATGATTGATTGATTGATTTTATGAGGTTTACTGAATCAAGGTCCAATATTGGACATTTAGTAGAGAGCGACAAGAAGATATTTCAAACACATATGAGTTAAATTGATATCTTCTTCGCATTTCTCTTATTTGTGAGTGCATAGATGTAACTTATTACAAAAAATATTTAAGCTGATCTAATACATCGACATTATTCTTTAATTCTAGAAAGCAATGATTATTAATATTTTTATGTAAACGTGTTATGGTAGGTATCAAAATTCAGATTTAATTCTTAATTGCAAATGTCCCAGAAATATAATTGGTGAAAATTTCTGTGAAAAGTTTTAATCATTTAATGAATTATGCATAATTTTCTGTTAAACACATAATAAAAGAAGGGTGCACAGTTTATATTCACAAATTAGATGTAGGAACAAATGGGAAGTGCTATTATTAATTGGTGAATTTTCAATCTTCATTTAATAATATGTGATCATCCATTAAGAAATCATAAATAAATAATATACAAAAAATATATATAAAATATTTCGTTTATGAATGTTATTTTAGCAATCATACAATAAACAAAATTAACATCGTTCTTTTGAATTCATTATCAAAATTTATATTCAAATGCTGATAGCAAACAAAACAATGAAATTGTTAAATTTAGTATAAAAATTGGAACTTAAAAATAGTAAACTTAACTTTATTATATTAAGTTTAACACTTTTTACATTAGATAAAAATTTGATATTCATTAAGGATAAATTGCTTTTGTAGCCGGCAGAAATACCTCCATAATATTACTAGCAGTCTACGAGAAATGAAAATAAACTTTCATGAAATGTTAATTTAGATAATAATTGTTGCACAAAAAATTGACTTATTCAAAATATTTCTAAAGAAGTCTTAGCATAATATGGACCATTAATGGTATTTCTAAGCAAATAATAATTTAATGAAATACTAGTGTCTAAAAATAATATCTAATGTTACAAAATATGAAGCCTGTATATCTTTTAATTATTTTTCATAGCTGCCCCAACCCTATACGTTTGGTTATGAGATACGTGACAAAGACGGTGACCAGTGGAGGTCTGAAGTCAATGACGGATTTGGTAAAGTTGAGGGTTCCTATGGTTATGTCGACAACTATGGCTTACATCGAGAAGTACAGTACGTGGCAGACAGTTTGGGATTCCGTGCCCGCATCAAGACCAACGAACCTGGGATGGACATGCCGAATCCCGCTGATGTTGTCATGGTTGCCGATCCCCCTTCAGACTACGATGCTTCCATCTTTGGCGTTGAAAATATGATATCCAATAATGGCAGAAGCGCCCTGTTGGAGAAGCAACCAGATACATCCCAGAAGTTTTACAAGTATCAGAAGTTTGCTGAGCAGTCAGCTCCACCTGTGTATGTAGTTGATGGACATCTTCAGAGTCCTTGGTTTCCTATGGATACTGTGGCTGTTGTGTGAATTCCTCATTCTGTTTCTTACGGAAATTAATTTAGCCATTGTTATTAGTTCCCTATGTTCACATTCCTTTTTTATTTCGTTCGATGAATTTTTAATGTATTTTATTATCGTATGACTTTTTTTTCTGCCCAAAGATTTCTATATCACAATGTATCTGCGTTCTAATATTTTGACTTAAGATATTTTTACCTAGACACTTTTTATAAACGTAAAATTTATCAAGGATTCTTTCAATGAATTAAGTGATCTAAGATAAGAATTTTCAATTCAGTTATAATGTAGTTTATATAATTTTTCTTGTATTATATTCATGTAAAAATTATTATTTTTTCGTAAAAAAGTGCCTTTTGAGAAAAGCTGAGCTAAAAAAATAATACAACTTTAAAATTGTCTTTCAACCGCATTCTTGATAATTGAGGTAGGTAAATAAATTTAAAAAAAGTTGTAAGCTTATTTAGCTTGTTTGATTTATAAAAAAAAAGGGTTATTTCCTGTGACTGGTCTCAGTTGCTAACTTTTTCTTGAGCTATTAATCCATTTTAAAAGGTTGATATCACATGAAAAAATCTTGAGATGCAGAACTTAAAGTTTAAGTGGAATGTTTGTTCGTGAAGAGATTAACTATTTTATAGATTGTGAAACATAAACTATTTTATACATTTGACTTGTGAAATATAAAAGTACTCTTCAATTGATGGTAAATGCTTCTATTATTTCTATACTAAATCGTGCCAAATACATTATTATAAAATCATTGTTGTCATAAACCCAGTGCATTTGAAATTAATTATAATTTATTCTTATTAAAAACTATCAGATATTATCGACCTGAAAGGAGATAAGACTAACAATGTTATTTAAAAATTATAAATTTTATTAACATATGTTATTGATGAATGACCAATTTAAGCCCAATTATGCAAACTAATGATTCCAAAATAACCAAAGTTATTTTGTCAAATATTTATTTTTTTTTATTAAACTCATTATATTACTTGTATTATGCATTAATATGTCCTTAAATTTTATATATATACTATGATTATAAATTTTATTACTTTTTTAAGCTTGTGATATTTTGTTAGTATATATTTGACATAGCAAAATATATTATTTCCCTTTACATGTTTGGAAATAAGAAATCTTGTATTATGATTTATTTATGTAAGAAAAACTATATTTAAATTCAAATGCATAATTTTAAAGGGAGAAAAAATTTTTGAGGGCATGCATATATTCATATGTTCATGTTTTTGTGTGAGCTTAAGTAATTTTATGTAAATGGATCATTATGTAAATCATTATATGATATCATTTCTCAAATAATCACTATGCATTTGTATAATAAAGAAAATTTTCAAAAAATGTCTATTACATTTTAACTTATAATTAATACTTGCGCATTTTAATAAATGAAGTTTGATTATAGGCAGTGAAAATGATACATATTTGTTTCATCAATTTAATTATTTACTGGTAAATATATTTCCTTTAATAATGACTAAAATCATTAAATTAACTTATATGTCACTTTGATATATGTTTGTTAATGATATTGACTCAAGGTATTTTATTTAGGATTTATACCGATTTCCCTTTGACTAAATTAACAATTGATGTTTTAACTAACAAACAATTTAGACTTTTATAAGCCAAAAATCTAGAAAATTAATTTCTTTAATTAAATATTTACTGTTTTATATTCAAAAGTAACGTGTAATTATGATTAATATTCTATTAAAAACCTTTTATAAAAATATCATATAAAACTAAAAGTATTATTATCATTTACATTATTTTAATCATACAAATCAAGATTTTTTTATTCCTATTTATTTTATCCTTTACTGAAGATTCTTTTTATCATTTCTATTTATTATTGTCATTGAAAAGCATGCAAAAAAATTTTTGTATTATCTTTTACGAATCAAATTACATAAAAATATATAAGATATAAAATTTCCAAAAATTAAAATTTCTAGCCATAAGTCTTTTTAACTCTTTTTTGTTCGATGCATTGCAACAACAGCAGCTTAATGGAAGTGTTATTTAGTTCAATAACTTTTCTTATTCATTAAAATTAGAGACTTTTACTTTTTTTTATTAAAAATAGGTTGGATCCTAACAGAGCCCACACCCTTGGCGCGAATGATTTTGGTAGGCGATAATTCTGGTTTGCGCCAATCTTAGTAACCCTATTTTGCGCCAATCTTAGTTAACCCTATTTTGATACACTAGATATGGTAAACCAAACTATTTCTGAAATTTCGTTCTGGCTTGGCGCTTTTTTTCAGTTTGTTGCAAATTGTGTGGGCTCTCCTAGGATTTTATCAACATATATATATATATATATATATTTATAAATTTGTTTTGAAAAAAATAAACCCTCAATATAAATTTAATAATTATATAAATATAATGTTAATGGCAACTTTATATTAGAATATTACTGTTCAATACTTCTTATATATACATTTAGTCTATAATTCAATACTCCAATTTAAGGATTTTGGACAGTGTTCAACTGAGTGCACCAAGAAAAATCACAAGGTTAAGGAACAGCTGCTCTAGTAAGAAGTACACGCAAGTACACTAGTACATTATACGAAGCTGATATTATATCCTGACCACAAAACTTAGGATTTGGTTCCTTAATATATTTTAATAAACGGACGAATCATGGAGATTTTAACAGGACATTTAAAGTAATTTTAAATTGGAAGAGTAACCGACGTGTAAATAGCGACACTTCTCTGTGAATATGTGTGGAACAATTTATTAATTTTAAGGTTGTCCCTTCAATCACATTTAATTGTTTGCCTATCAATGTGTCTCTGAAGAAAATTAGTTTTAATGATAATCTGAAGTATATCATGCCGATGAACAGGTGAACCAACCTGACCTTTTAAAACAGTTGGTTCTAGAGGTTATTATTGGTATCCCATCTGAAGCCTTGGTCATCTATACGGATGGTAATATACTTGAAGACAGTAGAAGAGGGAGTGGTGCTTTCTTTAACAATATTGTGGGCAAAAGTAGACTCAGCATCTGAAACCCTGACTAATGTACAATCTGTAGATCGGAGATCACAGCTATTGGAGAATCCTTAATTATGCCTTGACCACTGACAAAAATAGTATTTGTATTTTGACTTACGGCAAGAGTGCTATATAATATTTTAAAAAATGGCCAAAATATTTAATATCCAAGACCAGGTTATTTTGTAGCTTCTCCGCTAGATTGTCCTGAAAGCACCTGCATGCTTTCAGTGGATTCTATCTCATGTTGAGTGTATGGTAACCAGATAGTGGATACACTAGCCAAGAATGATTGTGATATTCTGATAAATAATTTCAATAAGCTTACTCCCTCGGAAATCCACTTTTTAACTAGACAGCAATGATTCTCTGTATGGCATCTTCCACCGTTTTAACATTGGTATGCTACTGAGAGTCCTGGTCTGTCTCTGTTATGTAATGGATATCTAACTTAACAGCCATGGCAAGATTTAGAAATGGTTACCTAAAATGTTTGAGGTTCTTGAATTGGAAGAGGATTTTCTTACTCCTCCTTACTCCCCCGAGGAATTCAGACCGATTGCTTTAACTTGTACCACTTGTAAAATCACAAAGAAAATGATTTTGATCAGACTTCGTTTTTTTTTTTTCTGGATGAAAATAAACTTCCTGAGCAACAGTATGGGTTTCGTAAGGGCCCCATCACCATTGATCAAGTTTTGTTTTTTGCTCAAACCATCAGGGATTCCCAGAATCTTAAACCTACTAATCACAGCGTTGCGGCTCTATTAGACCTCTCAAAGGCTTTCGACAGAGTGTGGAAGCATAAACTCATCAATAAACTTCATAATACTTTTAACATCCGAGGTAATACATTGGCTTGGATTTCTGATTATCTTCATCAGAGGTACTTAAGGGTTAAAATCCTTTTCAAAGACTTCGCAACTTGGGCAAGGTGTTCCCTGGGGAACTGTTCTCAGCCCAATTCTTTTTTCCTTATATTTGACTGGTATTGAGAGGACTATCTCTCCTGATACGCGCATTAGAATGTTTGCTGATGACATAGTTCTCTGGAGCTCTGGAATCTTCATTCCTGAGATAGAGTCTCGGATTAACAGTTCTTTGGAGGCCCTTTCCGAGTTTGCGGCGGAGTTCATGTTGAGTTTTAATCCATCCAAATCAGTTACCATATTCTTCACTACAGATAAGCACTTATATCACTACCAACCTTCTTTGATACTTAATCATCAGAAACTTACTTACGAGAAATATCCAAAATATTTGGGATTAATTTTAGACCCGGAATTTGCATGCAACAAACATATCGAATACATTACCTTGAAAGCCAGAAAACGATTGCGCATCCTGAAATGCATCGCTGGTAGAGACTAGGGAGCGGATACAACTACCATTAAAAATACCTACGTAGCACTCATTAGGCCAGTTTTAGAATACGGCTTCCCAATCTACTATTGTGCTTCTAATTCCAATGTGGAAAAATTAGAAAAAGTCCAATTGAGTACTGCACGCATCATTACTGGCTTGAAACGCAGCTGTCCTTCAGAAATAGTACTTTTCGAAGCAGACTTGCAACCTAGCAATATCAAAAGACAATCCTGTCTGGTCAAATTTTACAATAAACTCATCAGTTATGGCCAAGGCAATCTCATGTCAAGTTACCTAAACAACTGGACTCCGTTCCAAAGATTAAAGAAGCACAGTCCCTTCAATCTGGTTAAGTCACTTCACTTAATCAGGAACAGTGTCGACCCACATGCTCTTCACTGCGGTTTGAACCCTGCTGAGGCTCTTTCCAATGTTCACTTCAATTACGAACTTTCTAGGGAAGTCATCAAGAGGGATTATTTACCTGAATTGCTAAAAATACTAGATTTGGAAGCCATTAATAACATACCACCAAATGACATAAAAATCTATACTGATGGCAGCAAAATAAACCACCGAATTGGCAGCGGAATTTTCATTGAGACTTCTCATGAAAAACTTTCTTTTAGTCAACGTAATTCCGACTTCTGTTCGGTTTTTCGTTGCAAACTAATAGCCATTAACATTCGGGTTGGAATCCATCATGAGCGAAACTAATTATAGTGATGTCTGGATATTAACTGATAGCCGTAGTTCAATTCAACATCTTCAAAATTGAACCTGCTTGGGAGACCAAACAAGCCTTTCTATTCTACACAAGCTTAAAATTGTCTCACTTCGGCATAATATCTATTTTCAATGGATCCCGTCTCAAGTGGATATTGAAGGGAATGAAATAGCAGACACTTTCGTAAAGGAAGGCTCAGGTCATCCTGCTCCTTTTTCTTCCAAACTTACCTAACTTTAACTCTTTTTCTTGAGAAAAGTCTACTTTAAAAACGATTGGTATGTACATTTGGCTCACCACTTCTACAAGGGTATAAAGCCGGGACTTTCTCTGGCTCTTTCCTGTGATAGGAAATCCAGCACTTGCTTTGCACGTCTCGCCTCTGGCCACCTGAAATGCCTCACTTTTGTTGCAGATAACAAGACCTTGCCTCTCTGTCCTAAATGCCACGGACACCAAGCTTTTCCTGAGCATAGTTTGAATTGTATGAATATACTAAGGGACAAAATCTACACGTAATTGCTAAAATAGATTTAAGATAAAATAGATTCTTTTGAGAAAAATTTTGGAAAATTCTTCTCAAAAGTTACAAGTCGAATTGCAGTTCAAATTTGAGGCTGCAGCGACCTGGTTGGTTAAGGTGTCGTTCTCATTATCGGAAGGTAAGTGAGTTCGAATCCTATCTTAATCAAAGATCCGTCGTGTTCGCTAATGGCAGCTGGGGCATGGTAAAATTGTGAGGGGTCGCAATGTCTTCCAAGTGAAATAATAACTCTGGGTTGGCAGACAAGCTAATGGGGACTACTGCTTGCTTGAAATCATGATCCTGTATCAAAATTACAACCTCTCTACCCGACTGCTTCTATCTAACTGATATAGCCAATTCGGGGCTATGTATAGGCTAAGCATACTGGTGAAACAAGTTCAAATTTTGAATATGAGTTTTCCCCTAACTACAATGAAACCATGGCCCAATATCCTTATTTTTTATGTCAATGAACTATAAAAAACAATAAGCTGATCAATGACTCCGCAAATAATAAACTTTAGCTTTCTATGTATATATAAAATGATTAGCACTTTTTGTAATGAGTAAAAACAGCGATTTCCTGCTGCTTTTTTTGATTTCATTAAATATTTCATTGAGATCATCGTAATTATTCGAATTCGTTAACTTGTATTCCTTGATCTCGATACATTATTAATAACAATATAAACACATAAGCTTATCTTCTTTTGAAGAAATTAATAGATCTAAAAAGTTCTCGCCAAGTGCACCCTGATCCATGCGAACAATCAGAACAACATGCGCAAACGCTTAAATACTGACAGGCTCTAATAAATATTGTGCATTCTGGGCTTAAATCAATTTTCTACGTTACATTTGAGTTGTGTTACATTCAATTGAGTTTTATTTAACACAATTAATTCAGCTTTATTACTTTTGAAAATTTTTTTTATAAAAATTATTTTTTCTTTTGAAAAAAAAAAAAAATGCTAAAGGAAATTTGAGTCAAAACAGCTATTTTTTATTCCAAATTAATATTGTAAGATTTGACTCCATGAATAGATATGATCGATATCAATAAGAAGAGAAACATGAAGCGATGTATTCACATGCAAATATGCCACTTCTGTTGAAATGCGGTTACTCATACTTTTAGAATTGTAAATATTATATTCAAAAACTGCATGTTTTATGTGTCTGTTGAAAATATATGATATTTATATGACTGCAATTACAATGGCAGGTTGTCAAAAAATAAATGTCTGTAAACGTAGCATTATAGTCAGCACATGAGAGGGGAGACAGCATTCCCGAATTCGAGACGAAGTTGGGATTTTTGCATATAACCATTTTACGAGTATACAGGGCCGTGGTAGTCTAGTGGTTAGGGCATCGGCCTTACGTTCGGAAGGGCGGGGCTCGCAAGATTATTGTATATGACCGAAAACAAGGCTTACACAAAATTAGAAGTACATAAAAACAATCACAACGAGTAATAGTTGTAAAAATATTGATTACTTAATTGATTTTCTAATAATTTATTACAGATTTCTTCCGTAGTGAAAAAAAAATCACAAGAATTTTAAATTCATCGTTGATTGATCATTTGCTGATCAGCTACACTAGGTGTAATGGTCCGGAGAAAATTTAACTTCCCCCTGATCAATGTCAGAATTAAGGCAGTGGATCCTCTGGTGGTGCCCTCTATTCGAGAATTCTTAGAGCAAAGTCCTACTTTCACCTTTAAGGTGGTCAGATTAAACGAAAGACGCATCCTACTGACTTTAATTCGCAGTAGCCAATGGCATAGCAAGCTTGGCTTGTCCAAGTGTCACAAGTAACAATAACAACGAGTTTACAGAGAATATGGACCTCGTAAAATAACAAATCTTAGACCGACACAACAGTAAAAAGATTTTGAAACAGCGGATCATCTTTGGCTGCCAATAATTCTTCAGTGAGATGGACGCGCAGTTCTTCTGGAATATCAGTGAGTGTCAGCGTGAAACTGCTCATCAGACCAGCTTTGTTGTAGGTTTTCGAAGTTGAAAGTTCAAATATGTACCGTTGTTGACTGCACGGCACAAGGGTTAGCCATATCTTGGTCCGCCAACACTGCAAATGGATTTATCGATGACAGGAAAAATGATGTCTGGACTGATGAATATTGTTTACAATTGTAAGGGCAAGTGAACTTAAGAGAGTATAGCGTAAATCTCATGAATATACATTGCAACAAGAGATTGTTTTATCTGGGTGCATCAATGATGGTATGAGGAACTTACAAATTTTGCCAAATTTACCTGTCAGCATGTCTTCGAGTTGAATTCCATTAGAAGACATATTGACAGGCAAATTTGGCTCATTAACCCGATTCATGCCTGGTATCAAGCTGATTGTCTTGGAAGATCTCTTGTTATTGGTTTCGATAGATATGTTCAGACTACACACCCGTTTTTTCACTTGAAGGGACTTACTTTCGAGAGAGGTCTCAAAATATATCCAATTTGTCCTAAATGCAAAAATAAACCGGCATCACCAGCACATGTTCTTGAATGCCTGGGATTGTCTCTTCAGGACTTATACAAGACTCCTACGCTTGTTTTTGATTTTCTGAAAGTGAGTGGATTCGTGGAACATGTCTAATATACTCCTAGATAATAAGATTAGTAACAACGACAACAAATGGTGTTATATAGGACCATCAGTAGGTATGGAGAAGAATTCGATACATATTCTTCTAACATGGCTGTAACAGATACGTATGCACCCTAACCAATCAACGACATCTATTCATGACTGTAGCGTATTTCGATAAATTTGGACAATTTTAGCAAAACAATGGACATTACATACATCAAGTGTTGCTTCTGAGTGGTTACAAGACCATTCTCTTAACTTTAAACACTTTTATTAATCACCTAAATCCCTAAACATAGACCTCATTCGGCATAATTGATTGTTTTCTAACATGTCATTCGGAAAAGATGTCTATTATCTTGTTCTCCTAAGAATTTAGGCATTGCCTTTAAAGATTTACGATAAATATTTTCTCCAGGATACATTTAAACATTAGTTGAATCCATGGCACGTCGTGTTACAATACGTGTGAGCGTGTGTGAGTTTTATACAATATTAACCAGATATACAAATGTTTCTGGTTTTATAATCCAATTTCGCTATAATGTGATTGGGGTAAGTAAATGAAATGATATATTTCTAATATATCTATAATATTAAAATTATTTTGAATAATTTCAAATCTTTCATTTTTTTCTGGAGTTTTTCGTTAATAATTTCTCAATTAATTACCCATGTTTGTGAGTTTCCCCCATACCAATTTTTCTTATTTACCAATATTTCTTATTTACTAAATATATTCTTATGGATAAACATTAAGATTAATATATTGATAGTAGAACAGTAAAATATTAGCAATTTAAAATATAATATGTTCTAATTCAGAATAGTTACAAAGAGATATAATTTGAAGCGTGCTTAAAATTTTTACAAACATACAGAAATTTGTTTACCTTAAATCTTATGTGAAATGTTACCAAAACTTTCTAATACTGAATATCCATAATTCATTCCAAGATTGTGCTACTTCATTACAATTACTTTTAATAGAATTTTTAATTGATTGCCCATTACACAAACATCTAAATTATTCATTGAAATCAGAAATATTGCATGTTTATATATTATTGATCTATAGATAAAAAAATCTTAAAATTTCTAAACCAGTTTCTATAATTAAGTACGAACAAACGCGATGAACAATGTTCTTAACTTGTATTCAAATTATATTTTTGTAATGAAAAAATTAAATTAAAATTATTAGAAACTGTAACTTTGTGTCTGATAGTGCCATCCATTAGAATTTTAGAAAACTTTTACTTAACTTGTTAAGTATCTCCAATTCAAATCACACTGGCCAGGATAAGTTTTGTCATTTGTTTGATTGTAAGTTTTGTTTAATTTACGAATCATTAAAATTATTATATATATATTTTTTATTCATAGTTATTTACATTTTTTAAAGAATTTCTTTCAGGTATTAAGCCAGGTAAGAATGCAACTGATTTGCCACATACGTTTTTTTTTTTCTGTGAATTCCGTATCGCATATGATTTTTTTTTTAGATTTTTAATTAATTGATCCTTAGATATATACATTCAGCAAGATTTATGCAAATATTTTTATGCAATTAAAATCACAAATAATTATTGGCCACATTATTTTAAATCATTTTTTTTTTACAAAATAGTATTCTTAGGAATTTTTTTCATTTCTGCCCAGTGATTTTTTTAAGCATGCTTCAGATATTCTGAATAGTTGTATTTGTAACTATTTTTACTTGGGACTGAAACTTATATTTTATTTACTAAATGAACAAGAGTAATAGAATTTTTATTATTTTAAATTAAAAAAATTGTACTATTTTATAAATGTTGTGAAAAAATATTTTTGAAATCATTAAATTATGAGAAATTTAAACAATAATATTAAATAATCTTCAACATTAATTTAAATGAGTGTCACTTAATTTGAATCAGTATTTAAAGGAATAATAATAAATGTCAGTTCAATATATATTTTTTAAAAATATAATTTTATAGTTTAGTTTTTTAAACTTATTAAAATTAGATAGCTTTAGGAAATGAAATGTAGAAGAGTTATTCTGATTTGTCTTTCCAGGTTGATGAATTAATTAACGAATAAAATTAAAATGTTAAATAACTGATGTTTCAAAAATAATACATACTAAATTTTTTAAAAGTTACAATAATTTCCGATAGATGGCAGCAGTAAGAATTGGTAAACATCAGTTATTGCTCAATGAAAATCTCCATTATTTTTACATATGTTGCAAACGAAACTTTTTCATTTAATCAAATAATTAAAGCAGATGTGAGTGCTCAATATAAATTTTAATATTTTTATCAATTATACTATATTTATTAATTAAAATTATTGCAAATTATAATTGCAAAAATATTCTAATAATTACATACCTAAAGAATTTATATTTGAATAATATTTTTAATAAAAACATAAAGAACAGCATAAGTAATTTAGCTTGCATATTTAATGATTTTGAAGTAAATTAATCTTTACATTTTAGTTTGACATAAGTCATTTTATAGTTAGAATTATTTACATCAAAATAAAATACCAAATATAGAAATCATTTACAATTAATATATTATGATTACTTTTAAGTGAAGTGTTAATTTAACAAAACGAATTATAGCTATATTTATTTAGCATCAAATAAAATTTGGGCAGAATTTAGAATTGTATTGATTGAAAAAGCAAATCAAGCATTGGAAAAGAATGTTTTTAAGTAGAAATTACAAATGAGATCGTGCTTGATATCAAATATAAAATTTGTATATGAATCTTAAAAAACTCATCTGATTTGCGGGTTTGCTGATAAAATCGTCATGAAAAAATCCACATAGTCATTTTTTAAAATTTTCTACGAATATTTTATAGATTAAAGAACACAACAATTGATCTGTGAAAGATTTTTTTTTATTTTTATGCAGGATAACTTGCAGTATTATAAAAATTATTCTCTTGACAAAGAATTTCTTTTGAAATGTTTAAATTATGTTCACGTTTTTCATACTAAAAGGTACTGTGTCATACAAATGATGGAAAATAAAATTTACAAGTAAATTTTTATTAATAATGCTATGTAGTTTAATAATTTCCTGTGTTGTGACTCGTGTTTATATTTTTTCTGTATTAACAATTGAATTAAATTGCTCTTCAAATAAATAATTTACTATTTTTAAAAATCAATCACTTTCGTAAGCCATTTTCTTATTTGAATTCATAAGCTATTCAGATGCTTATATATCATTCATAATTCCTAAAAATTTTTATAAAGCCAAAGTTATGTCAGTCAGTTAATCAAAATTAAAGTTTATCAGTCAAGAAAAATGATTTAGATACAGATTGATAATTTGCTGGCCAATAGCATTACTATATTTTGAATGAAAATAAATAAATAATCTTATAACATTCAAATAAGTAATTAATATTATTTCTTATTGGTAGTTTATATTAGAACAGAACATTATCCAAATTTATTAATTCATTAAATTTATATCAATCGTGTAAGCTTTCAAAAACTTTTTTCATGTATAAGGAATCTAAAAAAGTTTGCTAAAAGACAATACTTGTCTTTTAGGAAACCTTTTTTAAATGTTCAACTACATCTCTTTATCTAAACTGTAACCATTGAAATCGTAATGGTTATTTATAACTTCTAATATTTTTAAAATCTAATAATTTTATCATCAGGGCCTTAAGAATAAGTTGTAGTTTTGAGGCACATCAATTTTTACAGGTGATCTCGAATTAAATTTAAACTGTAAGTCCAGTCGAATAAGGTTTTGTGCTTATTGCCATAGAGTAATAATTTTCAATCTTTTATGTACGAGAACCACATCAATAAATCTATGAAGATCCCTGAGGCATACGTCTATCCAAAGAACGACAATTATAAAACTCATATGAAAAAGGAGATTAACAAGACACAGCAATTGTGATTCTAATAGAAAAAAAAGATATTATTCTCTTAGAGAAAGTGTTAACCCTTATTTTATACGTCTTTTATTCTCTTTTTAAGAAATTTTTTTTAATTTCATTTCGTTTGTAAGAAAAAGAATAAAAGAAATCCCTTCTGGATAAGGCATTAACACCCCTCCTTTTACAGAATAATCTCTTTTTTTTAAAATCAAATATTTTCTTGTAAAAAAAAAATCTTCCTAGTCATAAATTAAAATACTCATTTTTTTAACTATGGAAAAACATAAATGATTATACATTTTTACAAAATACATATACAATAAGAAATTAAATTACTAATGGGAGATAGTACTTACTATAATTATTTTTAGTGAGAAATTTGCCATTGTTTCAGCTTGGATGAAGTTTCAATATCCGGTTTAATAAGAGTTGTAGTGTGATTCGTAAATTTTCCTTTAAATATCAGTGGATCAGACTTTTTTAGGTCTTTATATTATTTTAAACTAAACTCAGTAGCACGACAGGCCATGTGGGCCAAAGCCTACAGTGCCCATCGCTGCTTTCTTGACCGAGAGGCCCTGGGTTGAGAAGCATATGTCCCGATTAGGAGGTTAGCCTAATGGAAAGCCCACAGCGTTTAGTTCCCAAGCATGCTTGTTTATCGACCCACTGAAGGGATGATAAAGCTGAATCGACCTTGCCCAGCCCGAGGATCGAAACTAGGACCCGTGCCTTGGAAGCGAGAAATGCTATTATTAAGCCACCATGCTTCTTATACATTATTCCTTTTACTAAGGAAAAACTATTTCCAAATATGGTAAATGTCATAGATAGAAGAGATGAACAATGTAGTAGTGATAGGACAGAAGCAGTTTTGGAGCTTTATGCTCGTAGGCTTATAGCTCGCATTGAGTAAGATTGAGTTCCTTCACAAATATTTTCCGGTACAGTAAAACGTGTTTTTGAGAACAATGTACACTTACGTATTCCTGTACGCATGCCTTCACTCTTACGTACTTCAGAAAAGCAATAAACATAAAAAAAGTTTAAAAAAAACTTGCATTTTACTGCAGATTACACTACACAAATTTGTAACTTTAATTGAAGATCATGGTCTAATGTCTATTAAGTTACCAATGTCTGCCAATAAAAATAAAAAGAGCATTCTCATAAAAACTTCCTTCTCACGAAAGTCAGAAAATTTGCGATTGAATTCAACTTTCAAATTTAAAATGCAATAAGCATAATTGTTTGTTGCAGAGTTTTGAACTCATTCTATCAATTTCAGAAAATGAATGTTTTTTACTGAGCAACTAATTTTACTTTGGAACTAATGTTGTCTAAAAATGTTCACAGAATCAAAGTGTATATTTGCTCATTAAGCAATAGTTCAAATCATTGAGATGATCCATAATATTGATAAAAAATGCAGAGCCTTAACCAGTTGTCATCACTGAATTCGAAAGTAGATTTCCTTTTAGATTCCATAATTGTTGAACTTCATTCTTCAAAGAAAACAGACGCTGAAGACATTTTTTCTTCGGTTCAATGTATGTACTTCCGCGTCATTCAAAACATCACCCAGCTCTGTTTCCAAATTACTCAAGCACTACTAAAATTCACTATCTTTAAATCTTTACAATGTAGAAAATTAATCACTTTTGTAACAGTCATCACATGTTAAAATTTTAAGAAGAATTTTTCTCAAACTGTGGTGACAGATGATAAAGGGGAAAGTTTCTAACAGTATTTCCACTTGTCTTCCCATCAAATTTGCGTAATATATATATATATATATATATATATATATATATATATATATATATATATATATATATATATATATATATATAACTTTAGTACCATCTGTGGTTATGGAAAAGATATTACTGAAGTTTAATTCACATTTATTAAAAATTTGTATCATGGTTGAATACAATTCTGTTCCTCGTGTTGTACCTTTAAGTGCAACAGCACTGGCTAATTGTTAAATAATTCTGTAGGTTTTACTAACGTATCAATAAAAACCTTCATTACTTATTGTATCCACTTATTTTATTCTGTATCGTTACAGAATAAAATATGCATTTTTAGTAATTGAATTTTATTTTATTGAATCTGTTGCGAGATCCTTCACACGTTCTCGTTATTGTTACTAAAAACAAGTTATGTTCTTGAGTCTGAAATGGACAAAGAAAATCAAATAAACACTTTCTTTTATATCAGAATAGAGTATTTTACTCTCAGCAATACTTTCTGTTATCAAGTAGTTAAAATAAATTCTATTTCAGATCCTTTTTTCCCGGTGGTATAAAAATACTGCTGATACTTTAATTTTCATTTTAATTCACTCACTTTATCACTTCAAAAATAACCTTCTAATGGAATTAGAAGAAATTACAATATCGATGTTAAACTAAATATTAAACTAAATTTATTAAACTAAAATCGATATTAAACTAAAATTACAATATCGATGTCTCTTGAAGCTCCAATCTTTCATCGCAATTGTACTCTCGTTGTAAATAAGGCTAACTGCGTTACTTTTATATTCATAAAAAAATAAGAATTCGATAACTTTTCATTAAAAAAATTGCCCTTTTCCTTTAGCATTCCTTTTTTTACCACGACTTTCCACTGAGAGTACTAAATCAAAGAACATAATATTTCAGAATATAACCTCTAAATTCTTGAAATCTTATGGTTTTTGGTTGAGAGATCATAGAATGACCTCTAAATTTCTGAATGTGGAATGAGTGTGTGAGTAATTTAGATTATAAAATCTTCTGCATATATAAACCAAACTTATCACCAATAGAATTGGATGTTTAAAGGCAGTAATACCTTTGACAACTGAATGAAATATTTTGAGAAATAGAATTATGTTAATTCATTCCCCGTTCCACTTCTACTCTACTGGCCATTAAAATTGCTACAATATGAAGAAATGCAGATAACAAAATGATATTTATTGGACAAATATATTATAAAAAAAATAACAAGTGATTAAATTTTCAAAAAAATTGGTTGGATAGATCCTGAGAAATCAGCACCCAGAACAACCACCTCTGGCAGTAATAACAGCAGTTATACGCCTGGACATTGAGTCAAACAGAGATTGGATTGCATGTACAGGTACAGATGCCCATGCAACTTCAACACGATGCCACAGTTCATCAACCGTAGTGACTGGCGTTTGGTGACGAGCCAGTCGCTCGGCAACCATTGACCAGACGTTTTCTATTGGTGAAAGATCTGGAGAACGTGCTGGCAAGGGCAACAGCCGAACATGTTCCGTATCAAGGAAGGTCCGTACAATACCGGCAACATATGGTCGGGCATTATCCTGCTGAAACGTAGGGTTTCGCAGGGCTCGAATAAAGGGTAGAGCCACGGGTCGTAACACACCAGAAATGTAACGTGCACTGTTCAATGCACCGTCAATGCGAACAAGAGGTGACCGAGATGTGTATCCAATGGCACCCCATACCATCAAGCCAGGTGATGGACCAGTATGACGATGACGAATGCACGCTGCCAGTGTACGTTCACCACGATGCCGCCAAACACGGATGTGACCATCATGATGCTGTACACAGAACCTGGATTCATCTGAAAAGATGACGCCTCGCCATTTGTGTGCCCAGGTTCGTCGTTGATCACACCATTGAAGGTGCTCTTGTCTATGACGTAGTGTCAAGGGAAGCCGCAGCCATGGTCTGTGAACTGAGAGTCCATGCTGCTGCAAACGTCGTCGAACTGTTCGTGCAAACACTTGTTGACTCACGGCTCGTGACGTGGTTGCACGATCCATTACGGCCATGCGGACAATATGCCTGTCTTCTCGGCTGCTAGTGATAGTTGGCCGTTGAGATCCCGCATGGCGTTCCGTATTACCGTCCTGAACCCATCGATTCCATATTCTGCTAACAGTCATTGAATCTCGACCGACGCGAGCAGTAATACTGCGATGAGATAAACCGCAATCCCGGTACGCTACAATTTGACCTTTATCAAAGTCAGAAACGTGCTGGTACGCATTTCTCCTTCTTACACGAGGCATCACAACAACTTTTCACTAGGCAACAACGTTCAAATGCAATTTGTGTATGAGGAACCGGCTGAACAATTTCCTCATTTAAACACAATGTAGGTGTCGCTACTGGCGCTGGCTTTGTCTGAATGCGTTGAAAAGCTAATCGTTTGCATATCACAGCACCTTCTTCCTTTCGTATAAATTTCACGTCTGTAGCATGTCGCCTTCTTGGTGTAGCAAGTTTAATGGCCAGAAGTGTAGATTCGATTCATGCACAACATCAACTTTGGTGTAGTGTTGGAGAAATATGAACATCTGCTCTACCCCTTTTCCTTTTTTTCTAAAATCCAAATTTTCCATCCGGAATTTTCTTATATTTTATGTACACACTTTTTTATTTTTTAAATTATCTAAGATGCAGAGAGATTTTTGAAATTCACTCTTTTCAGAATTAATTTCAATGAATATTAAACATGTCAGTGAAATGTCTTAAATCTTAGGAATAGCAGAAAAAAGGTTTTTTTTATATTTTTTATAAGACAAAAGACTAAGAAAGCAATTTTAAAAAAATGTGTTGAGTTTGAATTTGTGGCCAATTTTTCTCTATATTACCTCGAATTTACATTTGGAGTCACTAAAATGCTTTCAGCAGGAGAAGCGATTTAAGTTTTTACTTTAAAGCAACAAATAAACTTAATGAGACAAAGCTCTTAAATCATTTAAAAAATAGATTTAAAACTCTTCAAAAAACACATTTATACATTTTTAAAAAATATATATTTCTTAAATTATAATGTGTTTACAGAAGCTCTCACATATTCTGAAATTAAAAAATTTATAAAATAATAGCAGATTTAAATTTATTATAATTAAACGCATTCAAAAAAAAAAAAGTTCTGCGGACCATTTTAGTTTATTTCCACTTGTGCGCCATTCATTCTAAGTTGATAGGATTAGGAAACAATAGTTAATTTCAAGACAGATATATCCAATCATGTCGGCTACTTCTGTTGTGTCTTGTCGAATTTACCCTACATGTAGGTATTTATTATTATAAATTCGGGGTCGCATTTGTTGTTTTTATTATAATAGCCATCAGGTCAGTTATGTTTTGACAACGCGTAGTGGACAGCTTTAAAGGCCAAAGGCTGTTAAAGGCATTTTTATAAAACAGATCAGCAGTATTTGACATCTTCTTTTCGTACGAAATGTCCTTCACAAATCCTCGAAGAGATTAATTTAAATTAAAAAAAAAAAGTTAAATTAGATAATCGTCTGGAGAACAAGGCAATCTTTCTGGAAAAAGATCAACGGAGACAACCAAGAAAATATATTTAAAGGAGAAAAAGAAGTCATCTATGGAAAATTTCATATGATAAAAATTATTTTATGAATAAATAATATATAAATTTGCTTAAATTTCCATTATTCTAGGAATTAACAAACATCAAAATGTGTGAAGTATTTTTCATAATCTGTGTTTTTCATAAAATATACAACTGAAGCGAGATTTTACTTTTTCGATTCTCTTATAGAGTGTATTAAAATATAGAAAAGAATTTGAACTTCTTTTATTTGTCTTGTTTTTTTTTTTTTTTTGTTTTTTTTTTTTTTTTTTTTTTTACTAAATATTAAACAAGATAAATTATTAAACATCCTGTTTATGTAGGAAAAAAATGGCACATAAGTCATTTTTTGATTTTTATCGCCATTAAAATGTCAGTAACAAATATTTGTATCAAGGAAAATATGACAACTATAATGTTTTAAATAACAAAGCTCCTCTATTGTTTTCAATATCATATCCAATGTAAGCAAATGATAAGAAGTATGCAAGTATTTATGTTTAAGTAATGAAATTGTTAGTATACTAGAAATTTAAATTTGAAACAAGATTATTATTGTTAAATAATGACCTCGTCGGGAACTTTTTTTCGATTTGAGTTTCTGAAAAAGTGCTCAATTAGTATGTAAAAATTCCTTCGAAAACATTAATGTCCCATTCCTATGGTGCATTTTTTTTTTTTTATTTTCTCTATGCGACCGAATCTTTGATTTTTAAAGATTTATGAATAGTATGAACAAAAGGTTTATTGTAAGGGAGACCTGCGCTTTTTATTGTTTGAAATAAGACTCACAATATAAATGTTTTTTATTTATTACAGTACTCTCCGTTAAATACTTTAAAATTAAGAAACTGATATTTTGCAAAAGCTGTGACTTGTCAAAGATTTTTTGTTAAGTTTTTATGCTTTAAAATATAATACAATTAATTCTTATAATAAGTGCTTGTTTGCATACCTGCCAACCTTGGAGAAAAAATATCAGGAAATAACATTAGCGACATTTTTACTTGAAACAGAATGTTTAAAACGGTAATACTGCTAAAAGACAATTTTATTCTTTAGATAATACATTCTGAGAATGATTTATGTTGTTTTGTGCTAATTTTAATATTTAAATAAAATATTTATCACCCATATAAAAAATTATGAAGTGTAAAAAAATAAACATATACGCGCGCGCGCCCGTACGCGTTTACATCCAAATATTTATTTTATAGGGTAACTTTTACTGCACTAGTGCAATTTATAAGCATTAAACTTATAAAATTGCTTAACAACAAGCCGGCCAGTGATCAGCGTGCCTTACTACAGACAGGGAGGTCCTGGGTTCGAATCCCGATTCAGGCATGGATGTAATTTCTTTCCCTCTACACTGTCCTTTCCTTGTGTATGAATGAGGTATGAATGGTGCCTACCCTATAAACGGGTCCCTATTGCATGTGTGAGGGTGCGATGGTGGCCCACCCCCTGTGGTGCACCCGGGGCAACATCTTGGGTATAAGGGGACAATACATCCCGATGTACCTCGACCATTAAAAAAACATAACAACATAATATACATATACTAAATAAATTTAATTCAATCCCAAATACTTCTAAGAATATAGAAATTATCAAATACTTTGTTCATAAAATACATAATACATTTCATATTCGAATACCTCATGCCAATTTATATTTTTCATACACGCTGCTGACTTTGCCTTTTTTAGAAATGAATTGGTGAACTCAAAAGACTCTTTTTCCGGGAAAATTTTGGCTGCTTTTAAGTTTTTCACTGAAATTCCCAAAAATCAGTAGATTTTTATACATTATCAGAAATTGGGAGAAATGATGTAAAAGCAGGAGTTTTTCGATAAAATCAGTAGAGTTGGCAGTCATGTGTAAGATATAATTTTATTAATTTTTTTTAAGGTTGGGGTATATCGGGATGTATTGTTCCCTTATACCCAAGGAACCGGCCGGAAATAGCGACCACTTTGCCGCAGAGGCGTTGCCCGGGTGCACCACACGGGGTGGGCCACCATTGCACACTCAAACATGCCATAGGAACCCGTTTATAGGGTAGGCACCACATTCATACCTCATTCACACACAAGGAAAGGACAAAGACAGGATAGAGATAGAGAAAGCACATCCATGCCTGAACCGGGATTCGAACCTAGGACCTTCCTATCCGTAATCAGGCACGCTGACCACTAGACAAGTTGGACGGCGTTTTTACTAAAATTAAATAATCTTATTTTTCTTAACTGCATGTTTCCATTTCATAAATAATATATGATATATTTGTTATATTTAAATACTCATATATTATTGTAGATAAAGAGGATTTCGCTTTCCATAAAGTTACTTTTATAAAAGCCTGCATTATGAATACATGTTTATCTAAAAGATATAGTGACGTTGAAATATCACTTTTAATTTACAACTCAGCATTTCAAAAAATCTTTCAAACATGATGTGTAAATGCTGTATTTTTCTTAATAGTTTTTATTATAGTTTACTATTTTCATGAAAGTATTTTAAAAAATTTGTCTTGCTTTTCATAAATATAATTATATATAAAATGTATACACCTTAAATGGGCCGTGGTAGCTTAGAGGTAAGAGCATCGGCCTTCCGTCCTGAAGGGCGGGGCTCGACTACCAATGCCATCCACCAAAAGCGCAAAGAGTTCATGCGATATATGTGCTCGTTAAATCTGTGGAATCGAAAGTCCTGTGGTCGATTGCTGAGCAGTTACCACATGGGTGTAATAGTTTGGAGAAAATTTCCTCCCCTTCTGATCAATGTCAAAATTGAGAGAGTGGATTGTCTAGTGGTGCCATCTATAGGAGAAGTCTTAGAGCAAAGTCGTACTTTCACCTTCATGGTGCTCTGATTAAAACGAAAGACGCACCCTACTGACTTAAATTATCATAACAATTGGCATAACGAGCTTAGCCTGTGCAAGTGTCATAAATAATAACAACAACATATATCTTAATCTAAAAATTATTTATTTTAATCAAATTATTTACTTTTATATATTTTTACAAACTTGTGTGTCTTGACAACGAAAAGATTATATTGATTAATTTGGTTTTATATAATGAAAATGTTTTATTATAATAAAATTAAATTCATATGTTCAAATAATGTATGTTGCAAGAAAGCTTTTTGTGTGTGTTATTCATTTATAATCAGCGTTCTTTCCTGACGTTTCCTGTTTGTATTGCTATGTTATGTTATAAAAATTTTGAATAGTCTGTTTATTTCTTTGAATCGATACTGAAGATCCTTATTTTTGTGAAATTAAAAAATAACGCATGCTCAATATTCTATAATTCGTATCAAATGATTTCTATGAAAACCACACAATAAATTCAAACATTTACAAAACTTGTGTGTATCGCGGAGGAAACATTCACTTATTCTCTTCTATAAAAGAAATCAATTGAATATATTAGTTTTTTTTTTTTTTTTTTACATCACTTTATAGTTTTTAATTAAAAATCATAAATTCATGCGATATTTAACTAATAAACATTCCTTCTCTCTCTTATTCTTTTCAATGAAACATTCTCTTATTATTCTCAATGAAGCAGTCTCTTATTATTTTCTATATGAAAGAAATCGATTGGATAGATTTGTTTTTTTATATCACTCTCTTTATTATCTTTAATTAAAAACCAAGAATTCAAGTCATATTTAATTAATATCTATTTCTTTCAATTATATACATGTTAAACTTTTGTTAACCATTCAAACCATTTACAAAAATAAGAATTTAATTTAAATACGGTCACCAGATTCACGGGTACTGTTTAATAATGAAACTTTTATACATTTTCTGAAATACTGTGTATATTAAAATCTTGATTATGGTTTTTCTCATAATTGGAATTTAACTTTAATCAAAATCTAAATTTAAATTTACATGTTTTTATCTATTACATAATATAAACTCATATATATATATATATATATATATAATTTTAATATACAAAGTATTTTAATACAGAAGAGATTTTTTACTGACTTACTTCAACTTGTTTAGCGTAGAATAAATTTTAAACAGAAGAGAAAATGAAGTTGACGCGAGAACATTTTCGCGCTATGATTTTCTACGATTTTAAAGCAGGATTAAATCAAGAAGAATGCGTTCAACGGTTGCAATTAGCATTTGGTGACGAATCTCCAGCTCGTGCTACTGTATTCAGATGGCTTAGAGAATTCAGAAGAGGTTGCAATTTACTTCAGAATGAAGAACACACAGGAAGGCCGCCGTCGGCAGTAATCTCGGATAATGTGTCTGCCATACGAAAAATGTTAATGGATGATAATCGCTGTACCTATCAAATGATACAGAAGGAACTTAACATTGGATCCGCAGTCATACACAAAATAATTCATGAAGAATTACATATAAAAAAAGTTGTTTGCCGTTAAGTTCCCCATAATCTAACTGAGCACCAAAAAGATGAGAGTGTCAGAATCAGTAAAGAAACTCTTCAATTGCTAAATGATGGTGGCCATCGCATCATTTCTAAAACTGTAACAGGTGATGAAACGTACATACCGTTTTTTGACGTTCCAACACGTCAAGAAAGCAAAATATGGGTTTTTGAAGATGATCGCTCGCCGACAATGGTGGAAAAACAACGCACACTGAAAAAAGTGATGTATGCCGTTTTCTTCAGAAGTACGGGATTGGTCAAAGCCATCAAGTTGGAAGGACAGAAGACAGTAACAGCAAACTGGTATACCACTAAATGTCTTTCAGAAATTCTACAAGAACTGAATGTTAGGGGACTAATGTTTCACAATGGCAATGCATCTTCACATACAGCCGAATTAACATTTGAGTTTTTTAAACAAAAGCAAATTAAAATGATCGAACATCCACCATATTCCCCTGATCTAGCTATGTTCGACTTTTGGTTATTCTTTAATCTAAAAAAGAGCTTACGTAGACGTCGTTTTTATTCAGAAGAAGAGATTGATGTGTCTATAAATGCATTTTTTTCATCTATTCAAAGAAATGAATGGCTTGAGGCATTTAATCTGTGGAAAATTCGTCTACAAAAGTGCATTGATGCTGGAGGAGACTACTTTGAACACGCCTAAAATTTTATAAGCATAACTTTAAAAACCCTGTTGTATCTCAAAAATTTCAGAGTGACCCTCGTATATATATATATATATATATATATATATATATATATTACTAATAAGTTATTTTAATAGAATATTCTTGTTTACAGCAGAATAACCAGGATGAAAAAAAAATGCACTCTTCTTAGAATACTTTTCTACTGGACACAGTTTATACCATTTGCAGTTTTAATATGGCATTTGGAGTAATAACATTTATGCATGCATATTGGTGCAGGCGTGCTCCGGAGTGTACTTTAACGTTAACTGATTTGGAATACTTGCGTATCACCAAGTGCCTCGTAATTTCAAACCATGGTCAGATGACGAGATCACACTTCAGTTAACACCCTCTTTTCCGCATCTACACCACAACCATTTGTAACATTGTAAGGAATTAATTCTAAATTTTTGTAAAATATGAATACTTTTTATAAGAAACAAAGTTTACCTTATATGGTTTCACGGTTATTGATTAATAACAAATCTTTAATATGTTTTCTGTGTAATGTTATTGATAATTTAAAGTTTTGATTACGTTTTTTTTAATTCAATTTAACAGTAATCAAACTCAAAATTAAAATTTACATATTTTTATTTATTATACAATCAAAGCATCTGTAAGAAAATTACATAACATGACATATTTTTGATTAGTTTATTGAATGTAAAGAAATTCTTAAAATTTAATTAAAAATAAATTTGAATGTTATTTGCAAATGATAAGAAACCAAATGCAACCAAAAATTTATTTGTCAAGAAAATAAACATAAGAGTAAAAACAGGTGTGAGTTTTTCTTTTGGTATAAAAGCTGCATGAAAGCTTTGTTTCTTTGTGAAAAAAACAAGTTTATATACTAGAATATTTTTCCAAGTTTGAATATTTAGAGAAATTTAAATATTTAAATTAATAAAATGTTTTTTTCATGAAAAATTTTTATTACCATACATTAGAGCTTTGTTATGAGTATTATACAGGGAACTGTAGATCACGTACTTATTTCAAATGTAATGAGATCGGAATAAGATAAGTAAATTAGGAAGTAAATTCAGAATAAAATTATCATTATAGTATACCATTTTTTTCTTTTCTTCCTTCTCGGAATAAAATGCCAAAATAATTTCAAAATATTTTACATTCTTACTCTCCAGAGTTATTATATGTGCAAATATTTATAATTCAAAATATTAAACATCGTTTAATATCATTTTCCGATATTAATAATAATCCAAAATTATATATCAAGTTACATAAGACAAATAGCTGTCATATTCCGTTTAAAGAAAAATTCAGTAATAGTAATTCCACATATAAATAATTAATAGAATTTAGTTTGATTACATTTGGGGTTTCCATTCTTACACATTGTTTAAATCTCAATTTTTTTACATTCATTCTTAAAAATACATCATTATTTTTCCTACACATTGAAGAATTATAAATAATCATTGTAAGCATTTGGTGAGCTAGTTCCATACTTTTCCTTTAATCAGTTCTAGACTGAATAACAATTATAAAAATTGTTGTGGCTATTTGCAATCTGGGTGTGTAATAAAGAAAACAAGAGAAGTAAAACGAGTAAGATTTAAAATTTGCATGTAGAAGTTTAAATAACACTTATTGAATTAAATATTTATTATAGTTTTTGAATAATTTTGTTCTAGTTCATATATCTAGTTTATTTCACATAATAATATTATGTAACTAAATGGTTCATTTAATAATGTAAGGGTACACCTCCTAGAAGACCATGAAGAAACTGGTAAAAATTTAGTAAATATGCAATGCTTTGCTTATATATTATCTTTGATAACTAATTTCTTCTTTTATTACATGGAAACATTTCTCCAGAATTTAGAAACGAAATTGGTTGTGTAAACAATATTAAAAACGGGGTGTAGTGTAACAGGCCTAAGAGTGGTGTACCTTGAATTACGCTAAATCTGCTCAGACTTCACCATTATTTTGAAAGTTTTAATAACAATTCCCCAGATATTTTGAAAAGTAATGTTGTGATATAGTCACCCAGCCAGTATGGTGGTTACAGCCCTCGACTTTTGCCGGGTTCGACTCCCGAGTAAGACGTGGTTGTTATGTGTCGCTGGGATGCATCGTTAAAATCTGCTGCGCTCTTCTAGTAATCCTGTTTGTATACCATTCTTCATATGTATCTCGGCATCTAGGGTGCGATAGTGGCCCACCCCCTGTGGTGCACCCGAGGCAACGCCTCAGCGGCAAAGAGGGCGCTATTTCCGGCCGGTTCCTTGGGTATAAGGAGACAATACATCCCGACATACCCCGACCATTGGAAAAAAAAATGTTGTGATATATATGATTCGAAATTCACCCCTTGTTTAATTTCTAATCGAATATAATATAGAAATAATTTTAAAAAATGGATAATTAAAGGACAGCAATTATATTTTAATAATATAAAAATTAAGAGTAATAATAAATTTTGTAATTGTCAATCCGTGGCAAATTAAATTTGTCATTTGTATTGCTCAGAATCACCCATTTTAATTCTGCTGCATCCAACTTAAACTCCGGGTGCAGCAGAGTTACTGAATATATCTATACGTTGCATTGTCAAGGGAAGCTGATATAATGGTCCACATGCTATTTCTAAATATTGTTGCGTCATTCAAACGGATACTGGACTTGTTAGAAGCAATCCCATTTCATGTTAAATATTTTGTAATCTGGGTGTATGGTTTTGTAAAATAGACTTTACAATTTATCTGTTCTCTTGGGCATTAATCATGGGAGGAATTTAAGGTACTGCATGCATTTGCATGCGGCCCTCAGCAATTCATTATTTTCATGTTTTGCAAGACACTAATTGGATTTGGACCAACGCGAGTAGCAGTATCGCCGAATGATAATCCACATGCGTGATCCAAATACGAAAGTTGCTGGTAAGCATTTCTTCTTCTTATTCGAGGCATAAATTGATATTTTAAAGAAACTCCGACGTTACAAAGCAATTTGTGAATGAAAAGTCCACTGCACAACTTATTTTATGCAATACGACAGATATTTGTATCTCTTAGGCCGAGCTGGTAGCCGAATGGTTAGCTCTCTTGCCTTCGGTTCAACAGTTCATGGGTTCGAATCCCACCTTGGGCATGGATGTTTATAGTGATTCGGAATCCACTTTAAGCAGTAGGTCCCGGTCTAATTAGCCCTCATGTGCAAAAAATGACCGTTGAGCGACAAACAAACATCGTTTGTCTCTCTTAGGTCATCAAAATCCTAATCATTTGAATATTTCAACCTCTTCTTTTCATGTGGTTTTGTCTCTCGTAAAATATTCCAATAAAATCCAGTTTTAATTATCAAAAATACATTAGAATCAACAGATTTCAAAGATATTAGTTGATAAATATACGTTGCAAAGATTTATTGGTTAATGCAATAAATGAATCAAATATTCAAACTAAATTTCTTTTAGAGATATTTTAGTGCCATAAAAATTAATCTATTTATTGTAAGAATAGAAAATGGGAATATATTTCAGATGTTAATAATAAAAAAGGGGATAAAAATGTTATGCAAATGTGGTTAAATATTATTTAACTAAATTTTATAAGGAATAGAAAGCCTTAATCAAATATAGTTTTTATATTTTTATAAGGAAATGGAACGAATTTACAATCGTCTTCAAACATTTTGCAGATAAATAATTATTAGAAGATAAATTAACGGAAAAAATTAGAAATATTAATAAATTGCACTTCATAAAAACATGAAAACTATTAGAAAAAGATAAATGCATAAGGTTTCAATATTGTTACGAATTCACACACACAACAAAATTTCTTTTACGTCACTTTTCTTTCTTTATTTCTATTGCACATCTTCTAAAATTCCAATAATGAAATACCGGTCACAATTACTCTTATATTACACATGAAAATTATTTTAAGACATTTGAAATGGTTTTCTAAGAATCGTGGAAATAAGCAATTTTGGAATTGATCACAGTTTCATAAATTGAATTAGCCAATTTTTTTCTATAGTTCAATGCTTAATCTCACTATAATTTCATACATTTCTTATTGTGGCTGGTTCTGCTGAAGTGTCGTTTACATCTGCGAATGTGTGTGTGTGCATAAAAATTCGCGTTTCCAGCCATGAACAACGGAATATGAAAATAAAGCTCGCTTTAAAGTTGTATGTGTGATTTCTCTATTTCATCATGGTTAAATACCAATAAAACAACGGGAATAATTCCTAAAAATAAAATAATATTTGCGTGGTTGCTTATAGAATTATTGTTGTTTACAATGTCAAGTACTTATCCATCCATGTAAAAATGTTTTGTTTGAAATATTTCATTCTCAATAACTTTTTTAAATTTTGTGAATGGAAACGTATCAGCTTAAAAATTATATAATAAAATTAGATAAAAGTGCGCGAATTACTGACTAAAAAGTTCATGACTAAAAAGATCGTATGATTTAGTAAATAAAAGTTTACTGCAAATTTGTAATGGTTTGTGGTATCTAACTTACCATTTCGGATTTAAAATATTATAAGTCATGTTTCATTAAGCCATATTATGACATTTAGTGATACTGATAAAATAGATTTTATATAAAAATATTGAACAAATGATGTTTAACTATTTTGTGTGGGATTTCGTGGGTGACTGATATAATGTCACCAAGTTTATCCATTATTTTAAAAAATGCTTACAAATCCATCTCATTTTATAAAATTAATCAATGTTGATTAATGAAAATAAAAATTATACTAGCATTTTTAAGCAAAAATAAAATGAAAATCTCGTTCAAATTATTATGTAAAAATAAATAGAAATTTTAAATGTTAAATTGAGATTTCTAGTAATTAATTAAAAAAAAAACTATACACACACATCTATTATTAAGTATTATTGTAATATTAGACAGAATTATAATTATAATCAAAGGATTTTATAATTAGAAGTACCGAAGGTATAATATGTAAAAAATACATAAAAAATACACGTGAAATTAAGTGAAATGCAAAAATTAATTCAATTAAGGACAAGAAATAAAAATGATAATCATAATTAGAAAGCAACATTTTTAATAAGGTCTCAAGAAATTTGGTGAATTACTCAAGAAATTTTCTAAATTATTAAAAAGAATTAAGGTAAATGTTAGTTCTTTTATTAATAATTTTAATAAATTCATATAGGAATATGTAAGCTTAAAATAATATGTCTGCGAATACTAGTGTTGCCAAAATAGAAAGGATTAAAAAATTTTCGAGATATAGGATTTTTCTATGTATGTTAGAATGAAAAGAATCGCAAAAATATTCAAGGAAAGTAAAATCTTTCGAAAAGGATTATTTGATACCCCTGTATTAGAGTTATTACAATTTTTTTTTTAGATATGAGGGAGGCAAATAAGGGAAAATTTTATATTCATTCTTCTATATGGAATGATATTGTTATAATCATGAAATTGTAAATTTTTCAGCTTTTACTAGATCTTAAACAACGATATTAGCAAAGCTTTGGTTTAAGAAATATATTCAATTCCTGATTTTTATTTAATTTGGTATAAATTTAGATAACTCTAACTTTATTTCTTGAATGACTGAATTAATAATTGCAATTTTTTCCTAAATATGTTTACAGTGAAAAAATGCAAGTTTTCTATGTATTTTTTAAAAATAGGAAATTGTTTTCATATTTCTGGTTATTACAGTTAATTAATTTTATTATTTACAAAAATTTTTTTTTAATTATATACTCTTATAATATTTATTTTCTAAGAAATTTCTTCTTTTGAAATCCAATGAGTGGCTGTTAATTTATAGTAAAAATTATGCACTAATTAAAGTAATTAGTTGCAATTAGCTTCTCTAAATCAAATGAATGATAAATTCTCGTTTCCAGTGATAATGAAATTAACATTTGTAGCATGAAATATTAGCAACACTATTATGGTATGTAGAAAACAAAGGAAAAAGTATTGATTATTTCCCCTACTCACAAATGAAAACTTTCAAAATCGAATACTTAAGTACATTTTGCGTCATGTTGTAGCAAAAAGTATAGTCATTAAATTTACGAAATTTTAAATTTTAGAATATTTTGTTTCAAAGAATATGAAGACTGAAATTTTGAGTACATTTAATATTTTAAATAGTATTTTTTCCCTTTAAATTAATGTATTTTGTATGTTTACGTCATGTTATTACCATAAATTAGATATTGGTGATGCTTTAACATGTCATAGTGAAGACAATTGGTTGGTAGGCGCAAGGTCCAAAGAGACAAAAGACCTAAGAAAAAGTAGAGAAGAGGGGGATCGGATTTTCGTGGGGAAGGGCGGGGTTTGATTCCCAATATCACCAAAGAACTACCGAGTACATGCGATATGTGTGCTCATTGAATCTGCGGAATTGAAAGTCCTGTTGTCTGTCGTTGATCAGTTACCATGGGTCCAATAAATTAATCTGAAGAAAATCCCCCCCTTTCACATCGATATCAAAATTGAGGGAGTGGATCCCCTGGTAGTGCCACTTACCGGAGGAGTTAAGCACAAAGTCGTACTTTCACCTTCTTGGTGCTCTGGTTAAACGAAATACTTAAATTCGCATAGCCAACAGCATAGCGAGCTTGGCTTGTCCAAGAGTCATATGTAACAACAACAACAAGAAAATATACTTTAATAAGTGCTCTACAAAAATATTTCAAATAAGAAGTATCAATGAAGAAATATGCCTAATAAAAATAAATAATAAAAGGAGCAACGATTTTGGTTAGATGTAACTTTCAACTATTAGGATCAATCAGTCTTTGCCTGATGTAATTTTAGTCTGAAATAATATGCTTCTTTTTCACAATTTATTTCTCGTATTCTTTAAGTTTCTTGTTCAAACCTATATAAAAAGGTTCTTGAATTTATTTCTATGACCATAATCATGCTTTTCTTAGCATTTTCGAGCAACATCGAATATTCTCTATCAGTGCAAAACATCATAACTACCATCTATTCACTAATTCTTGTCAAGTTGGTGGCGAAAGAGGTTCATCTTAATTTGAATCCATTCAAAGGGCTCAGAACTCAATTCAAGTCAAATTCTGATCAAATTAGCCCTCCAATTCTAAACTGACTTATAGATCATTCACCCCTTCACCCAAAAGCAATAATAAATCAATTTAAGTGTCTTGACAATAGCAAATACAGTTAGTACCTATCTAGTTTTATGATAAAACCAACAATAAAAAATTAAAATATTAAAAAAATGCTTATATTTATTTCCTAACTCCGAAAATTATAAATGGTATAATTTTCAAAACAAATGCATACTTTTTAAAATTCACGATAAAAATAGAAGAAAAATTGAAAAAAGAAAGAAAAAGTATGATTTCTTAACAAGAACAAATCTGAATTCGTTTTTATAACTCTGACATTAATGTTTGTAGTTGTTCAGAACTCAAAACTTCAAGATTCTTGAACTCAAAAACTGACATTAAAGCGGTGGAAGAGGGCAAACTTTATGAAGGCAAATGATTTCGTCCACTTTTTGTAAACTTTCAATTGAATGATTGTCACTCTTACCCACAATTCATGATTCGATTCTCCTCTTGCGCATAAATATTTGTAGTGGATTGAAAATCATTTAAGTCTTTGGTCCCAGTCCAATTAGAGTTGGTATGCAACAACAACAGACAAAAGAACCAAACCACAGTTTTTACTTAAACTGAGTCAAGATTTAAAAAAAAGAGCATTTTGTTTTAAAGAATTCTGTTAGATGGGATTAAAATTTACGCTCAATACATTGTTCTTCCAATAGAAAGGTATGTCAGATTATTTTTAGTAATTCATTGTACACTTCGACTCTGCAGTAAAATTAAATCGTCAGAAAGAACATAATATTTTGATTGCTATCGAAAAACGTATATTTGTAATTGCGTTCCCATTCATGCATTTAAAAAAATGTTTAAAAAACAATAAGACTGTTGATAAACATATTTGATATTTATTTTTAAGCTCTTAAAAGAATAATACTCAAGTTAAAATAATTACTTCTAGTACCCCAAAATTTCTGATTGAAGACATACAGCTATGTGTACTTTACCCACCTTCTTTTACGAGGAAGTACAAATAAAAAAAAATCGCAAGAATAGATAAAATATATATTTACTGTCTCCTTATTTATACAATTGAAATTGGAATTTGAAGTGACCGAAACGACCTGTCCGCTAATGCGTGTCCAAATGAAACATAAACACACATTATCGAAATCATTACACAAAACAAGTTCCCTTTTCAAGAAAAATCCATGATAGAAAACCTTCTGTAAAGACATCAGAACATACATTTCCTAGAAAACAGACATTATGGAGGGACAAAATAACAACGAAAAGGAATTGTTTTCTTCTTTCTTACTATTTCGACCATGAAAATATCTAACTTTCAATAAAGAACCCCAAAACCACTGCATTCGCCACATGTCATGTAGGTTGGGATGGTAACAGAATGTGCGAAGTTAAAAAAAAAAGAATTGAATCAGAAGAGAGGGGAGAGAAAAAAAAAAAAAAAGAATCTGTGCACCTGACGCTAGTCGAGAAAATAATGGGTTGTAAGAGAAATGGTTTTTCTGGTCACCATTTAACGACGGTAATTGACCAGTTACACGTCTGCCTCCTCCCTCCATTTGTCTGGCACGCTGAAGTTAATTTAATAACTGATGATAACAGCAGGCGGCACGCGTCCAGTGGAGCGACGCGAAAGCAAAAACGGTAGTAGGCACGCGAGTCAAAACATCGACTGGGTAAAGTGAACCGAAACGCTGGATGGTTATTTCTAAGAGTGAAAAAAAAAATTTCAAACTTTTCTTCTCCTAAATGTTGATTCACTTTCCAAATAAAACATTTGCTAGTACCTAAATTGGTTCTTAGAACTCCCTGATTCGGACTTTTTGAAAAATCTAAAATTTCCACCCACTTATTTTTCACTGTTAATAATAACTATAATGGAAAGAAAAATGCTAAAAAAACACAATAAAAAACGATTTGTGCGAATTATTTACTAGCCGATAACTAATGACTTTTTTGTGTGTTATCATCAGCTCAAAATGTGTGTAGTTTATTTCTTAATTTCAAATCCCATGACAACATATGAAGAAGCTTTAAGTGTGAAAATTGAATTGTATCGTTTCACTAGAATTTAAACGAATAAACAAGACTATATGTATCAAAGCCAGGAGCGCTTCCTATTTTCAATATGTATCTTAAATATTTTTAATGCATTCGACATTGAATATCACAAACAGTTTTAACCGTTAGTAATTACATGATTTCCCGTACATAAAAAAGAGTCTCCTCTCCTTGTTGGTTTTACTCAGAGCTTGTGATGATGGTGTTACGTAACTATTAAAATAGTTTCATTTTTAAATATTTTCTTTAATAACGCTATTATCTACTAATTTTGAATTAGATCTCCTTTCCCTGTTATCTAACTCAACGATGAAACTTTCAATAAAAAGGTTTTCAATATAATTTTATACAATAAATATTGAAAATCTTGAGTAATGCACTGTAATTGTAGTACACAAAAATATAATCTATGAAAGCGAAAGGCAGAGAAACTTCTCTTTTTTTATTTCTCTCATATATATTTTTTATTTAATATTTATTTTATCTTTATTCACTTAGCAAAAAAGTATAATATTTAAATAATTATGAAGAATGTTTGAGTTGTGAATTGATTTTAATATATTGGCTTAGTTGTCTATGGACATTTCTTTGAATACAAGCATTAATTAGACTGATACTTATAGTTTTAAGTGGACTCTGAATTACTGAAGACAATAACTCTTGAAAAAGGAATTGAATTTATGAATGGTTGCTGTTGTTACACCAGAGCATGCTTCTCTGTACCAACCCCTGAGTTCAGCTCTATCAGTAAGGTAGAACCAGTCAAGTGGAGTCTTCGTGATTTTGAAGCAAGGGCCAAGCAGAAAACCCCTAATACTAAGCCTACCACTCCCAGAGGTATCATTTCCCTTGGAGGACCTTGCAACCACTCCCAGTTTTAACATGCCCCAGCCGCCATTAGCGAGCTCGAAGGTTCTTAGGTCGGCCGGGATTCAAAATCACTACTTTTCGATGATGAAAAAGACGCCCTAGCCAACCAGGCCACAGCGGCCCGTTTACGGATGTTTAAATCGAAAATAGGAGTGATTATTTTTTCCTGTATCTCTTAGACTCTTAAGAACAAAAAACAAAAATCTCTGTACTTTTTTTAGTTTATTGTAAATACTTTTAAGGAAATATATGAAAATTAAACGCTTTAAAAGTGCCAAAATATATTTTTTAGAAGTAAAATTAAGTAAGGATTTTGTTGTAATGGATTAGAAGTAAGGATTTTGTTATTTTTTTCTTGTAATCTTATTGTTTAAAATTACGTAATAAAATTTCCCATAGGTAATTTATTAATATATATCATGCATTAAATTAAATTATGTAGTTCATTTATTCATTTTGTTTTTATCTCAATCAAGCACTGGCAATAGCTTTATAACTTAAAACTACTATCAAAAGGAACGAAATCAACATTTGATCTTTTCTTTCAAACTTCTTCATTGAAAAGACTGTAACCATTGATTAATCAATGTTCATAGATTCATTTTATCAACGAGATAGTCTTTGATTGGGTTAGAATAAACCTGTTACTTTCTAGTCATAAGGCTCATGACATTCTTAGTCAAGACTACCAAAGCCTCTAATTTTGTGGTTATGCATATATATTTTACCTTTCATTTGTCCATGAAATATCACCAAATGAGAAACAAAATTTGGATATTTTAATGATAAGTTTATAAATATGAGCTGAAGATAAAGTTACTGAAGAACAATTTTACCAAGAGACTTCAAAATAGAAATATTCATCAAAAGCCATAAACTTTGTTTGATATTTTTAAAATATTATAAAAGAAGAGCAAATATAAGCAATTAAAAATAAATATAAATAATAAATAAATAAGAGAGTAAATAAATAATATAAAAATATATAAATAAGTAAAAGAGTAAATAGTGAAGGGTAAGTAAATAATAAACTTAAGTGAGACCGTTTGATAAAGATAATTTTGATTGCTAAGCAGCGTGTTACATTAGAAGACATAGCTGATTTTCTAGAACCCTCGTATATTTTTTCTTGCTATCTGTGCTATAGCTTATTTATTTAATTTTTATTGAAATCTTGCCTATATTTATATTTCTATCTATTTTTTTCCAAAACAATCAATTGAATGATAAACGTTCTGATCTTCAATAGCAGCACCCTTTGAAATCTGGTTGTTGCTCGGGTCTTCAGAAAAGTAGATTTGATACTTCATCCAGGCGAATACCATGAAGGTGACAAAAGCTTCGTCGGCTAGGTGTGGCTTGTGGCATGGAGAGGAAAATGCGTGATGAAATATAGTGACTTCTTCACTTGAACGCGGTTCAAACTGGTGAAATGACTAGCTTTTTTTAGAAATTTAGGTAAACACAGAAAAAAACTGAAGAAGTGTGCAAAATGTTGCCATATAATGGGAAACAAACTAAATATTGTCTTTATCTTTTATATAGAAAATTTCTAGAATATATTTTTTTTTTGTCCCATGATAAACTTAAACTATATTTCCAGGCATTTCAAGAAAGTGACTGGTGACCACCCCTACTCTTGCCCTGGACTTAATGACGTTGTAGTTAGAAATTCTGCGGAAGATGACTTTTCATTCTATTCTAGAGTGCATAGGACTGCTTGGCATAAACTATTGGTTGAAAAACCAAAGTCTGCCATAAGATTTAAAAAAATCAAAAAAGGGAATTTTAACAATAGGAAGGTAATGTTTATGTTCCTAATTCATCCTTCCATACACGATCCTTTTTAATCATACACTTCCCTTATATGTAATATGTCAACCCTTTTCTCGATACGAACAATGGACTTCCCTTTAAAAACAAATGGCCTAATTATTTAATTTTATAAAAAAAACCTTAATTTCTACATTTTGTAATGAATATTCAAAACAATTGCTATTGTTTTCGTGTGAATTGCGTAAATCTAAAACACTGTTCTGGGCAAACAGGTGCGAAACGGTGTTCACGGAAAAAAAAAAAAAAATCCGAGATGATAATTTGAGTTGAAAGAAGGGAATTGAGGAGTAAAACTGGTCAGAGTTAGTCACCCAGTTTTTCTACCGTAGCATTTGCTGTTTTCGTTTTGTACCATTCATCAGTCGATTTGAGCCTAAATAGAAGCATCACATGCCTTCTTTCTTTCAGTACGCTTCATCGCTTACCGTGGGCCATATGGAAGTGGGCCAGAGTTTTTTCCTCTGCATCAGCAATTGTTCTTTTTCTATTAAGTACCGCTCCATCAGCTACGTATTTTTTCGTTTTTAATTTTTAATCTGTCACATTCCCTTCCCCCTTCATGTAGACTTTTTACTTGTTTTGACTCATGAAATTTTTTTAACTTTCAATTAATAATAATGTTTGATCTTCAGTAGCATTCTGATTTCAAATTTAAATATATCAACAGACTAAGTAAAAATGAAATTTATTTATTTATTTAATACAAATGCCCCAAAATTCGGCTATTATGCCATTATTTCTCTAGTCTTCCAATATTTCTGAACTTTGTAGCTTAAAAACACAAGTACAGAGCACGAATCGAGGTGAGTTTCATCAAAATGTTGATGTTGTCTGCACAGAGTACCTGAGAGAGAGTCACAAAGTACAAACCTATGGAAATATGTGGGCCAGCAGTCATGGGCCGTAGTGAGGCGGAAGAGAGCCACAGCTGAGCTTCTAGGGAAATCTGGGATGGGTTGTGTCTCCTTAAGCTGCGAGGCCCATGCCTGACTAGTAGAGTCAAAAAATGCTTTCCGCTTTATCTTAGAGGCATAGCTTCTTTTTATCAGGGGCTTCATTGAATTAACAGAAAGATTTTTCAAGTCTTTGAAGAACCTTTGTACCCTTTATGCTCTCCCCCCCAAAAAAAAAATTAAATTTATAAAATATGCGTATGACACAATTTGGCACTTGATAAGAAAATATTTAATATTTAATTTAATAAAAATTTTTGAGTTTACATATCTGGCAAAATTCAGTATCACATTTGCACTGTAACCGTATCACACTCATTTATTGAGTAATAAAAATATGGTGACGAATTGTTAAATGTATCAATTGAGTTGTAGAGAAATTACTTTTTTTACGGAAATAATGCTTACGTACTCTTTATTAACTTTCAAAATTGCTTTTGATAAGTGCTGATCACTAGATGCCAGATTTTCAACTCAAGAAAGAATATTACTTTTTGTAAGACAATCGCTTAAAAACATAAGCCTGGGAAGCTGTATTATACATCACACGACTTTAGAATTAGAACACTTAAATTCAAATATCTTCTTCCGGAACACAGAGAATAATTTTATATGGTTATGGCACTTTATGGGTTTTCGAGTATTTTTTTAAATACGAAATTTTTCTCTATTAAATTAATTAAATCCGAATAACTTTCTAGGATGAAAAATCTCAAATATTTCTGTATGTTTGTGATTTTCAGCCTTTCAAACATCATTCTAAATATGAAAGCTCATTTTATCATAAGAATTTTCTAAGGAAGATCAAGACAAAACACAAATTTGATTAGCCTTCGCAATTTGGTTACATTTTTTAAAAAGAAGTTCATGGTTTTTGCATTATTTAATTTGATAATTGAATAATGTATAAATTTTAAAAATTACTCACAAATGAAAATTTAAAATGACAAGTAACTATTTAAATCTAGAATTCAATACGTACGTAGAAAAGGAAAAATTTTTTGATAGGGAGTTGCAATTAATATCCACTTGATGCTTGCTTCATCAATTACCAATATTATCATTTGATTTGTTCTTAAATCCCTTTTTATTTGCCTAATATTGTAAGAATACCACTGAGCCTTAAGAAATAATAATGCGCCATTTCAAATTGACTCAGCGAAATATGAAATAGTGTCAGACACTTCGTTCTTTTCAATTATCTTAAGTCTCCAGGAGCTTTCAAGTATTTACCAATAGCCTTATCTGTAATTCTATTTAAATTGCATTTGGAATTTAAATAGAAATTGATTAATTAAATAAAATTTAAAGTATTATTACAAAAATTTGAAAACATTTTAAGAAATAAATTTGAATAACAATTTTCCTCTTAATATGAATTTAAGTGTAAAAGAAAAATACCAAAAGAGACACAATTGTTATTACTTTAGAAAAATTAGAATATATATATATATATATATATATATATATATATATATATATATATATATATATATATTCCCTAAATTTTATATAAAATACTGAAGTATATCTTCAAACATTTTTCTTATATTAAGATTTATGAAGAAATTATTTTCAGATGCAAAAATATATATGTTTATATGCAAAAAATCTTTACAATAATTACAATAATCTTTACATATAATTTTTATATGCGAAAAATCTTTACAAATGTAACTTTAAAACAATCTTCATTTTTTAAGTGCTTTAATTACTATTAGCACAAAAATTAGGTGTCACACACAATATATATATATATATATATATATATATATATATATATATATATATATATATATATATATATATATATAGATATCTTTAAATTAAAAGTAAACATTTAGTTAAATGTTACATTATTATGAAACAATTTCCATGTGAATTAAATTATTCTTTTAAAATTTATCAAATAATTAAATAAAAATTGCGTAACTTGATGACTCAAAACATTTAAAAGTTTGAAAGAGTTGTAATTAATAAGATGATGTGTTTAAAAATTGCATGAACATTTTTTATTCAGAATATTTTTTTAATGTTCAAAATTTAAAAAAAAATTCCCTCAGTTAAATTACTTTTATCATTTGGGAAAAGGAGGTGTTGAAGGGGGTGATGGATAAAATAACACCTCACCCATGAAAACTTCCTTTCACGCTTCGTGGCGCTCCGTATGAGACTTTCGGCGGCATCATTTGCGTCGTTTTGAGTATCACACACGCAACAAAATTTAATCATTTTTTATGAATTCTTTATTTTCTGTTTCATCATCCCCTTTTGTGAATTTGGAAAAAAAGAAAGAAAAAGAAAGTAAGAGTCATCTTCGAGGGTAGGCGAGAAGAAAATGATTATGAAACAAGAATGAAGAACAAAAAAAGAAATCTTTTACCGTCTTCACTTCTCCACAACATGCAGCAAGCAAGCAATTCAACTCGCATGAAGTCATCATCATCATCCCGAAGAATTAGCGAATCGAACGCGTGGAAAGGCATCATTTGTAAAGAACGAAGAAGGTTTTTGCAAATGACAGTTAACAACTCATGGTCGTTTGCCTTTACGACCGTATTCTTGTCTCTCTCACTCTTCTTCAGCCCTTCCACTTTACGTTTTTTCCCTCTTTTTCATACCCTATCTATCGTCTGCTCAAGTAGTGGTTGATGACTTTGCCTTGAAGTGAAGTGATCTATGACCAAATGGCGCTAATCTTGTATCGGGATATCGACTGGCAAAGTTACATTACCGCTTCTTTAAGAACAAAAACGAAGATAAAAAAAAATTCCTGCAGTTTTTTAACACTGTCTTTCCCCTCCTGACACACACAAAAAGTCATCAAAAAAGAAGACAGTTATGTTGCCGATTTTATTACTTATTGTTATTTTTTTTTACACTTGCCACTTTTTCCTCATTTGGCTTCTTGAAGTGGAATAAATCCGGTTTAGCTTCCTTTAAATATCGTTTATTCTCTTATATTAAGTGGAATTAATTTTTGGCAGTGAGTTTTCCAATCAATCACGGTGTTTATGTTCGTCCTCTGATGGAAATGTCTCATCAAGGACTGCAATTATTGTAATACGCGATTACCACATTCAACAAACTGTTTTAGGAGTCGTGTTATTATCTCGGGTGTTATTTTTCTACCCACCCCCACTTCACTGATTTCTTTAATGAAATATGTGACACTTTAATTTTTGAAATGTGTGATAAATTATTGTTTTCTTTCGGTGTTAATTGTTAAATGAGTTCTCCTTTCAGAATAAAACTGAATTATTTCTTTATTTTGGTGATACTACTTCAATAAAGATATGAGGAAAGCATTGAAATTTCATTATTTTCCACAACTTAATTATTATTCTTTATCATTTATCTCAATTAATTGTATTGAAATCATTGAATGAATTATATCATATTAGTTTCCAAATAATTTAGTTTAAATATGCTTGGTTAGAGAAACATTTTTTAATGTTTTTCCCAACTGTTAAATTTGGAACCCTTTATTTAAAACGCTTGTCATTATCTACATATATATTATGAATGTAAAATAAATGTAACTAATTTCACATATTATATTTGTCATTATATCATAATTCCTGCTTTTAGAATGAGCGATTTTTATATCGTCTTAATTACTAATTAATGTGCATCACAACTATAAATGGTAAGAAAAATTTAAGAATAAAAAAAGTTTATTAAGAATTACTAGAATCTAACATATTTACGAGAGTAACAGATAAATGTATATAGTTAACTTTAACATAGATTTTAAAATTCAAAAAACATTATAATGGAAAAAGAATTTTTAAATAAAATTTAAATTCATCTTTACAAATGAATGATTTATTTTAAATTAGAAATAAGCACTTCAGTAATCAAATAATGTATAAAAAATTTTTGAAATATTAAAATAATGGGATTTTCTTGGGAATTAATTTAAAAAAATATATTCTTGAAAATGGAAATATCTTATAAAATCTAAAATCTAATTAATATATGTATCTTAAAATTGCGTTTAATGTATTTTTAAAAATATATTTAGTAATTATTTCATATTTTATGAATTGGCTATAAGAAGTTATTATACATTTAATTTTAACCAAGCCAATTTCAAGCAGAGGTAACCATAGGGTATCTATAATTAAAGACAATGATACCAATAATGTTTGACTTGTAGTACTTTAAAGTTTAAAAGCAAATCCTTAGAAATAAGGGCTTTAATTAAAAAATAATACACTTTTTTTTTCCTACAAAGATAGTTTATGCAATACATTGACAAGCATTCCTTTAAAATAAGATATTAGGTCTTCACGGTTTGAACAAAAGTATTAAGGTAAATTCTTAATTCATTTACACAATTTTAGGTGCAATAAATTCAAAACAAAGATAAATAATTTGAAACTTTTAAATTACCTTTTTCTTTGATAGCAACATTTGATGTACAACGATCAGAATTGCAATGCGTGGGTGTATGTGGGAATATTTGAGCAAACTAGCTGCTCAACAGCCGTTACCCTCACACTAAAAGTTGAAAAAAATATTTGTTTAAGTGAACATGTATAATAAAACGATTTAAGCTATTTACTTTCTTGGCTAACATAATTGTTTAATTACATACCAATACATTTTTTTACATTCTGCATTGCTCTGCTTCAGCGTGAATTTTCATCTATTAACATCTTCCATTTATTATGTTCTTGTATTTTATTCCTAATGTATGTTTTTGTTTATAATTATTTTTAAGAGGCTTGTGTTTCAGATTGCAGATCTAATTAGAGAGGAGAAATTAAAAAAAATTCTACTGTTTATTTCATATTAATTAGTGATCAACACGAATTTAAACTGACTAAGTTAATATTAACAATCTCAGTTAAAAGAGAAATTTTAAACTAATCAAAAAATCTTTCAAATTTGAAGGTTGTTATTAGTCTAAAATTTTTCTTTCAATATTCCATTTATGTAAAAACACTAAAATATTTTAGCAATTAATTAGCTAAAATTATTTGAAATAATAAAATTTAAAAATTATAAATTTAGTGATTTACACATTTGTTGATGATTACACCAAAATGACTTGATAAAATGTTACACAAAGAAATCTTGGTTTTTTTTTTCTCAACACGCTTGATTGAAAACATTTTATTAAAATATTTTCTGTTTTATTATTTTCACATTCACATTATTATGACATTACATTTCAGATTAATAAAATATTTAAAGATATAAAATATCAATTAGTTTGTGATCTATTCTGTTATAATGCATAAAATTATAGGTAAAAATTTTAATTCGTATATAACTAATGTTTAAAAATCCGTCATTTAATGTTTATAGACTTTTTAACTAAAAGAATTACTAATATTATATTAAATAAATATTCATCAACAGTAATATTTAAAATTAATCTTAAAAAATTCGCCTACATAATTATTTTCACCTCTTTCTGATCATTTCGAATAGATTCGAATTCACTTTTCCGGTACACTATAAAATAATATTATGGCTTATTTTACTCCTCAAAAAGCTGGTGATGACAGTTGGCGATGATTATGACCACAGTTAGTTACTGCGACTCATTGTAAATCCAAACTTTAACTCATCTTAGTATTTCAAACATATAGGTTTTATTTATTACAAAAACATCACATTATGTAGTTCGGAAGTCTGTTATTCCCTGTCTAATTGTAAAAGTAAGTGTCTGTGATCTGGAGTCAAATGTAATAGAAGGAATAAACGTTTTGTGGACTTTATGCTTTTCTTTAATCGATGTCGAATGCTTCAGGAGGATACGGATTGCTGTACTACAAACTAGTGGATGAAATGGCAGAATCTTGTTTCATGCCATGCTGTAATATGATATTCTTCATATGTATAGGTAAGATGAGACGGGGCACAGATGCTGCATGATTTAGGATGTTAAATTCAAAATTTTTTTTTTTTTTTGGGGGGGGGGATGAAGATATGCTGCCAACATGAAGTATTGTGACGTGCCAGCTGATGTAAATACTAAGGCTGCCAAAATACAATTTTATGCAAAATTCTTATACGTCTTCATGTCTATAACGTAATAAAAACCAGGTTGTCAGGTACATAAAAAAGTCCGTCAAAAAAAAAAAAAATCAGAATTTGATATCCTGGATTATACGGCATCTGTACCTGAAACGGTTTCAATTGCTTCCATCGGTAAAGCGTTTTTTCCTACATGCACCAATTCCATACTCACGTGACTATTCCTGGGCACATCATGCGAAGAATGAACGGTCCAGCACAGTTACCAATTTCTTGAAAAGATAAATCATATGGATAGAAATCTATGAAAACAACAATAATAGAGAACTCTCAAGAACTAAATATCCAATTTGTAAACCCTAGGTTCTTTTTACATTTGCCTATTCAGTTTTTCCAAATGAAACAAGTGGTTTGTGTGCAATATTTACACGTCAATTTACTTACATAATTCTCTTTGTATTCTTCACTTTTGAACTTAAATAATAAGCATAATCTATTATGCTATAGAAAAAAGGGGAAATTTAAAATAAAATGGAAAATGTCAATTGTGATGTCCGAAATTATCATCAAATATTAAATTAGACTAATTGATTGCTTATGATATTGCTTAAAATATTTAGGATCAAAGTTAAATTTCCTCACAACGGTATTTGAAGATCTAAATAAAATCTTTCAATTCTGGTGTGAAAGTAAACAAACTCAATTCCTATTTCTTTTATATAAATACAACTGAATATACTTGTTTCACAACACTCAATTTAGATACTTTCGAATCTGGCTCAATGAATTTATAGTTTACACTGACTTACAGTAAACAGCAATATATATATATATATATATATATACCGAAATAATCTATTGGGGTGTTCGGAAAGTTCTTTGTGAAAATGGAAAACGTATAACGAATAAATATTTTATTAAATCGTATATTGTTAGTTTCAGTCTAATATTTTTAACATCTTTCCGGTAGCTTGATTCCACACTCATAAAATGGTTGGTTTTTACTCAGAAAAAACTGATTGAAGTGGGTAAAACGAAATTACTTTTACGAACAACATAGTAAATAAACGAAAATTCAAAGAAGTAAAGAAATCCCTTCTGACTGAAATTTCAGTTTGAAGTGAAAAGAAAATTCTTTTGTTGATAAGCACATAAAAGCATATAAATTACAAAATAATTTAATTGATAATTCTCGAAACATGTTTTACATCGTGAAATGAAATTTCAAGTACAAATTCACTAAAAACAATACGAATGAATGGAATCTCTATAATGCTTGAAAATTCCTTATAATTACCAAATTAGTCAATATTGAAATGAGTATTCTTCTTATCTATGCTCTTATGTACTTCTGATTAGTGACTTATAGGCAAAGACGAAAACGCATTTGCTGAGGAGGTAGGACAATACTTTTTCAGGAATCTAAAAATAAATCTAAGTATTGTTATTCTTTAAAAGTGTTACGCTACTTCAATATTAAGTATATAGAGGAATCTGGTATTCTGCATATTTTTATCTCACTCTCCCAAAGATTACTGGAAAACGACAGTTTTAAAATTGGAGATAGAGGAAAAACCACATACCGCCTTTCTTATAGGGAGCAAAGTTCCGGAACGGAAAGTGGCATCGGTTAAATTATGTGCCTTACAGCGTTAGAATCAGATTAATTATATTTTTAATTAATTACAAAATCAGTAATCAAAATTTTGAAAGTAAACTTAATTTTTATTTTAAGTTAGCCTGGTATCAACAAACTAATACAAATTTCATTTCATTCCTTGCAATCATAAATCTTCTTTCAATATCTAACAAATGTTTTTCGCAAAAAAACAAAAAAATATTTATATTGATTTCTCATAAATTATTAATCTGAAAATCTGCATTAGAAAATTGAATGATAGAGTATAATAAACTGTTATGTTGTCACCCAATTCATTTATTTGTGCTCTTAACTTTTTATTTAAAATATCTTTGTAAATTTTGCTAAATTTTTAAATTGTTATGACTTTTTTCTTCTAAAATAGTTTTCTTATTTTGCATGCATAATGCAATTTTCCTATAAAATTACAAACATTGGTTATATATGGGCTTCAATAATCCATTTAGGAATATAAACAAACTGATTAATGGATTCATAATTTTAAAAAGACTAAATTTTTATGCATATTTTATCACTAATTACTTATTATTTGCATATTTCAATGGCTATTGAAACAATTAATACCGAATTAGCGTAAATATTTAACAGTTTGTATAAAAAATCAACTTGCATAATGTATTAGAAACAGATTTATAGCTTCTCATGCATAGGTATAAGAAACTACAAAATTGTTTTTAATTATATTTCATAACCGATTAAATAATTTTCGTTAATAGTTGTAAAAGAATAGGAATTAAAGTTTATAGTCCAGATGATATTATCAGAACTTTCAGAGTATAAATCTGAAATCTGTTTTTTAAGTGCAAAATGACAATGAAAAGTTTTTTCTCAAGAATAATGCTGCAAATTTAACTCTAATTTTTCTTTTTGAATAAATTTATAAACTGTTTAGTTACAAAAAATATAGTAACCTAACTTTTTGGTTTTAATTTTTTTAAATTAAATATGTAATTATCTTAGATCTTATTAAATCTATGTATGAAATATATATCAGAAGATTATAAATTAAACTTAATTCACCAAAGTTTTGAGCTTGCATTTTAATGTAAGCTTTCAAATTATTTATTAATTCTTGTATTATTGTTTTTATGAAGAAAAAAAAAAGCAGAGTTTAATTGATATTTCTTTAATCGAATTACGGGTATGTTTCTCAATAATAAAAGACCCGAAAGCGCTTATTCCATGAAGTGTCATTCGTAAACACACATTAGTGAAGAAACAGATATGATTAAAAACATTGAACATGATATAATTAAGGAAATTATGTAAAAGGCTCCATATGCCTAGTACAAAGAAAAAGGAATTAGTTCCGGTTTTTAGCATTAATTATTAATAATTCTGCTACATTAATTTTTCTCAACAAATTAGAATGTGAAAAATAAAAATAAAATGAAATTAAGGAATTTTTCTTAGTTTAAAATATAATGTTAATGTTCATTCATATATATATATATATATATATATATATATATATATATATATATATATATATATATATATATATATATATATATATATATATATATATATATATATATATATATATATATATATATATATATATTAGAAAATTGATTTTAAAATTTTATCAATTGATAACATTAAAAAGCTTGTTAATAACTAATATTACCTTTAACATCATTCATTGATAACACAAATATAATTTATGAAATTGTAATGCTTTAAAGTAAATGAAACACTTTTTTATGTTGTCAAAAATATAATTATTGTAAAAATGTCAACATAAGTGCAGTGTCAGCTGTCTAATATCTGAATTTTGTTCTTGTAAAAACATGCAAACTTTCCTTTCATTTAATATTAAGAGTATTATTTTGAAAACAAATTTTATTTTTTCACGAATTTTGAATTTTATTTAAATTTAAATGTATAAGAAAAATAAATTATAAATTAAATAAAAAATGAGAATATTGTTGAATTTCAAATACTCTTTGAATGACTTAAAATTTATGATAATATATATAGATATATTTTGTTAAATTTAAGAAAATGAATATATTAATTTAAATTGATTTTTCATTCACAGTCATGTGTTTAAAATTCCTTGTTATTATAAAATTATTTTATGTGTTTACTGAATTTTATTTTGGTTTTTTGAATTATTTTAGAAATTTAGTTGTGAGATGAGTGAAAAACATTCCATTTCGTATAAATAAAAATAAAATCAGGAGCTTGTCATACCTGCACAAAAAAGGGTCTTGAAATCATAGTCAAACGAGGTGAAAATATAAACGGTCTGCTATAAGCCCAAAACGACGGTCGCTGATATTTCGCCCATTTGGCTACTTTTTTCCAACACGATGTGTGCCAGAGTGTGGGATTCTATGGAGGGTAAAATGGCATTCGATTTCTCTCCAATTGTAGGTAATGATACCTCTGAAGTGATATTGTACATTTCTTCTAAATGTGAAGTCCATGAACAAAAAAGAGATGCTTTCCAACCATGCTTACTTCATGAAGCCATGTTTTATGCTCATGTTTTTCAAGGAGCTTTACTGTTTGGATAAAGTGCTTGAATGTCATGTGATGAAAGCAAAAATGGTCTAAGGAAAAATATCTTTGGCTTCATATTCACTGCAATAATTATGCAATACTCAAATTAGTTTAACACATGGTAATTAACGTTTATTGGTTGATACACTTATAATTTTATTCTTACTTTATTTTTGAATGAAAGAGATTAATTTATTTAATCTTAAGAGTGTCATATAAAGAAGTATTTTATATAAGAGAGATCCGAAAAATGAAAACGGTGTTAAGAAAAAACTTGAAAATTCATATTACCTATAATAAATGTACAAAATTGACAAAATTTTATAAATAACTAATTTTAATAATAAATATAATAATTTTATTAATTCTTATTTAGTTTTTAAATAAATTATTAATTTATTTAATTAAATTTTGAAAGGTGAAAAGGATATAAGGAAAAAAGTGCCCCGATGATTTGTCATGTGTTTTTCATTTTGCTTTTCCTGCTGTTCCAGTGTCCATGTGTTAATGACATGAATCAATGGTAAACGTTTTCTCAAACCTTAATTTGGTTCTCATGTAAGAAATCGTTTTAACAGAATGAACTCCGACACTATTCTCAGACATTGGATGGAGAACTTGTTTGCTGCCGCCAGAAAAATGAGATTTGAAGGTAGGCAGCAAATTCGTCAACAAGTCATATTTACGACAGCGTCCCAATAGAATGGGGCGCAGATGAAACGTTATCTGATGTTACAGATATTTTGAATGGTGTAAGTATGCCATTTCTCGCCAAATCTAGCGTCTTTTAATTTAATTATAGTGTTGTCAATTTGAGTTTTTGCAACTTTTGATATATTTTTTTGTTGCCAGTTTTGGCTTTTTCGTGTTTTACATCATTTTTACGTCATATATATGGTTCTTTTCAGTGGAAATAGCATTTGAAGTTTTCATTTTACTTTCAATTCGAAATTTTGGTTCAACGTTTCAGTTCGAAGTTTTTATTCTAAATTTCAATTCGAAGTCATTTGACCATTGTTTGCTCTTGTGACTCGTTGTCACCAGCGTCCAAACATCGAAAATTGGTCTTTTTTTCCAATTTCTTTATTTTTTATTTATATCTTTTTTAATTTTGCTTATTTATTCTATATATTTTTTATTTATTATTATATTTTTCTTTTATATATATTCAACATCGTAAACTGTTCTTTTTTTTCCAATTTCTTTTTATTTATTTATCATTACCTTTTTCTTATTTATTTTTATTAATTTATTATTATTATATTATGTGATTTAAAATTTTCTGAAATGCGTATTTTTGGAATTTGGGGAAAAGTTCCGCGTTAAAAAACATGCCATTAACTTGGCGATAAAAAAAGTCGCAATGGTCGGCAATGGGGGAGGGGGAGGATATCCTATTAGTTCCTTTTAAACCAATGAGAATTGGAATAAATAATGTAACCATGAACTCAACTGGAACGAAAGAAACAACCACTTTATGATTAATAAGCAATTTAAAATTGTATATTAGCAGCTAAAAGATTATAAAAACTGTGTGTAATAAAATACCTCTCCAATCATCAACAGCGAGATGAATATAAGAAAATTTATATATTTATAAAATGTTGTATTATGTTTACAAAGTTAACATTCATACTCCACTCAGTTAAATTTCAAATAAATGAAATTTTTTTCATTTATTTTTAAAAATATTAAGATAATTTGAAATATGGGTTATTAGTTTCTTTTGAACTAGAATGTTATTGATTTATAATATTCGAATTAATATCTTTTGCAACTTCAATTGTGGGCAAGCTTCCACCTTTAGTTAAAAATGCATGGAACCTTTAAGCAGAGATTTGCAAAAAATGTCCAAATCAGATTAAGATGTTAAAATCATAACTCCTTAACAAACTCTCTGAATTCATAAAATATTCACTTGGAAGCATTAAAATTCTTTCCATGGAATATACTTTTGAAATCTTAGTTGAAAAAAATTAGCTAGGAAATTCCTCATAAAGGGAAACAAAATAGAATAAATTAAAAACCATAATAAAAATGTCTAATTTAATAATAATATCAAATGATGACACCAAATATATTTTGCATTTTTTAGAAATATATGTTGTGAAAAACTATTTAAACTGCACTTATATCTATATTATAAGACACTTATTAATCTACTTTAACGAATTATATAAGCTATTTTATAAATATTTATTTAAAATTATTTTACTACTAAAAATATTCCTTCAAAATTTCTATGAAAATTTTTTTATAACAATTATAGTAGTCAAGGAAAATTTTTAATATTTAAAAATTTTTTTTAATAAAAATAATAAGATGTAATGAAATAAATTATGAATGATTTATTTTAGTTTCCTCAGTAATTTTCCAAGTTTTTGTTAAGTAAGTCACACAACAAATTAAGCCTTGAATGGGCTTTAACTTCAATGACAATCATTTAATGAGAAATACCAGTGTTTTAGAAATACGGTGAACAATTAATTATTAATTTGAAAGCTTACTATGGGGAAGAAATATAACTTTACTAGTTTTTATCTCTATATATGGCACAGAACTCAAACAAAATAGCGAATATTTTTTATGTTGAAAAAATTTGATTAAGATAAATTCTTTTTGAAAATTCTTTTTTTTAACTAAGTATTAGATAAACAAGAAAGTTCTTGCTATTTTCGCGTTGCCATTAAAGGAAGTGAGAATAAATATGCAAATTAGGGTATGACATTCTAAACACACAGGTCAGTTAATTAAGAATATCAGTCAGAAAGCAGTTCCACTACAGACATTCATCAATCGTAATTCGTACAGCAGTGAAGACAAATTAGACATGTCGAAATATCTCGTTCAGTGTTTGCTTTACGACTTCAAAGCAGATTTATCAGCTGTTGCACCAAGCCATCGAATGTGTCAAGCGTTCGAAGATAGTGCTGTGGATGAACGTACTGCAGGACATTTGTTTCACAAATTCAGGTATGGAAATTTGTCCCCAGTGATGAAGATGCACCAGCATGCTTCCCTGTACAATTCAGGGCTAGGTACAGGGAAGCATGATGATGCAACAACAACAACTATGAGCTACTACCAATATACCAAATGGTCAGAACGAACCTGTACTCGCAGCAATTGGAACGTGTGCAACAGGTATTGTAAAAGAAGGAGCCAGCACTGATTAATCGCAATGGTGTACTGTTCTTGTCCCATAACGCTCGGATGGCCAGGAATACCATACAGTGACTTTGTTTTGAGATTTTGTGCATTCCTCGTTACTCACCTGACCTTGCACTATCAGATTACCACCTCTTCTATTTTCTGGACAGTTATCTTTGTATAAAATCTTTCACCAAAATGAAGCAGACTTGAGCCAAGCACTCTCAGACTTCTTTGAGTCCAAAACCCCTTACTTTTACCGCAAGAGCATTGCACACCTGGATATACGTTAACAGAACTGGATACTAATTTTTATAACATTGAAGACTAACAATAGGTTACAATTCCTAAAGGTCATGTTCTTTTTGGTAATTAAAAACTGCAATAATTTTCTTGTTTACCATGTAAATTATGAGATTATGATAGTCTGGTATTTAAGAGGAAATCTCATGAATAAAAATATTGATAACGTAAAGAAATTTGAAAAGCATTGATCATAAATTCTCATATCTGATAAGTGAGACAAATATTTCATGGCTAATAATTTAAAATTAAATTATTTGTTTATTTTTGATTGATTTGATATTCATCAAATCTAGAAACATAAAAATAAGAGATTTTTATTAATTTGTTGAAACTTTTTTTGGAAAAAAAAAAAATGTCTGATTATGTAAGCCTGATAAATCACATGAAAATGGTCTACTTCAATAAAACAGCATAGACCATTCTTCTTTAAAAGCATTGTTGTATAAGCACTGACGATACAACAAAAATGTCTTGATGCCTTTTTCTTTTTTCTATTTTATTCCCTGGAAACTTCAGAATCATAACATTTTCTTTTATACCTTCCAATGGCTACAGGAAGACCATTTTTCGGCTAGCGATGAAATTTCATTTTGTTTTTGGATGCGTGTTTTTGCAACCTTTAAACCCCATGTTTTTCGATAAAATGCTTAGAGAACTCCAAGAAAAGATATTTTACCAAATGTTCACAATTTTTGCTGAATGGAATCGAGGAATTCACGATTCTAAAAAGTCAAATCATGCGGAAGCCATTTGCTTGTAAATGTTTCATGCAAAAAGATGTGTTTACATTGATTCTAGTGATCAAGAAATGATGTTTCGTCTGTTCTGAGAAGTTATTTACCAGGATTTTGTGAATCCCGTTAGGGAGAGTGAAAATCGAAATTTTTTACATCAGTGAATTTCATGCATTTCTTTTTTCTGTTTTTATTTTTTAAAGAGTAAAACATTGAATCAATGTTTGTTTCTGCTTAAAACCGATAAAAGGGACAATTTCCAATTATGCATTAAAAAAGCTTTCTGGATACAAATGCTTTATTACATTTTGCCACTATATAACAAATAAATATCATTTACGAAAAAAATTTTACGAATGTTTGTATGAAACATTTATGAAACACAATATTAATTTTAACTATACAAACCATACAAAATAAATTGAGAAATTTATATTTATTGCCAAAATAAATTCTAAAGTAAAATCCTATTAATTATTTCTAGAATGCTGAGTTAAAAACACATAAAAATGTAAGATTAAGCAGCTAGAATGACATGAATAACAAAACTATTTATATTTGCACATAAAACGACCACACTTTTTTTTTAATTAGAAATAAATATTAATAAAATGAATTATTCAGAAATTGTGCGACGAGCTTTTTCTGGAAGCAAAGTTATTCGCAGAATTTCTTAATAATCAAAATAATCTTCCTAAGATATGAAAAATATTATATAATTAATTTTAATTACATTTATCTATAAGAAAGGTCAAATCGGCAATTTTCGTAATATTTAAATAACAGAAAGAAATTTCAGAAAAAAACAATTACATAATTTAAGATAAAATTACTCTTGTTTTTGAGTTAATTCTTTATTGCTTGAAAAATGATATGTGTAAGAAGTACTTAGAAGCATTCAAAACTGAGATAACTTAAAATAAATTACACAATCTGAAAATAAGGAAACAAAAAAATTTTCTTGTAATTATAACAAAAGTATTTTTTATTTAGCTTTATGACCAATATTTATAAATAAATCTTTCTAATTCCTGGGTGTTAAGACGAAGAGATATTTTTCTTAATAAGAAACTAAATTTTCATTTCATTCAAACAACCATCTCGAATATAATCAGCATAGTAAATATTCTTGAATACCTAGACCAATGCATCTGAAATCCTATTTAAAAATTTTAGAATTTTTTAAAAAAAATTGAAATTATTTATGATTATCTCAGCAAAATTTATTTGATAATTGCGAATTATCTAAACACCTTATTAAACCTTATCTTCATATATGATGCAAGTCTATATCATATTAATGTGAGCCTACAATTTTGTTACTGCTGTATACCAAGTTTTCTTTCCTAATTTCTAAAGATATTAAAAATCAATTTCCTTATTAACATTCTGCATTAAAAAATTAAAATATTTTTAAAAAATATTACGCTATTGCAAAATATAAGTACATTTTTTTATTTTCTTTCATACAACTAAACAGTTTTTTTTTTATAGATATTCTTTATAGCATAGCTTGAAGATTATTTATTTGGGCTTATTATACTGAGTAAAAGTAAAAAAAATTATGAATCTAAATGCAATTCTAGCATTTCATACTCATTATTACAATTTTTTAGTTATTTTTTCATTATACCATATTTATTCTTTATATCATAATTATATTCATTATATCTTAATTTATGCATTATATCATAATTTAAATACTGGGGTGCACACGGTATTTACGCTCATACAACTTTTCTGTATAATTCTATGCTTTTTAAAATCACCTTTCTCAATTGTAGAACATTTTCTGATGCGACTTTAATCGATAATCATTATTACTTTACAGCAATGAGAAACTATTTCTAAAATTTCCCAGAATATGAATCATTCTAAATTTCTGTCACTGAAACATGAAATTTAATCTTATTTTTAAATATTTTACTTTGTAATACCTTCAAATTAGGAGAAAATAAATGGTTGTATTAAAAGTCAGGAACTAATAATATATTAATCTAAATAAATTATATATAATATTAATAATGTATATTATCGAAATAAATTATGTATTTATTACTGAATAAATAAAATTAATATGCAATATTAATCTAAATAAAAATATTTCTTTTATTCTTAAAAGCTGAATAATTCTGTTTTGATATTTCAAATGCATCTGGAAATTGTGCATATATATATATATGTGTGTTTGTGTGTGTGCATTTGTGTGTATCTATATCTCTCTATCTATCTGTATATATATATATATATATATATATATATGTGTGTGTGTGTGTGTGTGTGTGTGTGTGTGTGTGTGTGTGTGTGTGTGTGTGTATGAAAATGAAAAATATTAATTGAAATGTAAAGAAATTGGATCTAGGACAACATATGAATGAATAATAAGAAGCATAGGGAGTATGTTGTCTTCAGGAGGGATATGGTCAACTATGCAAAAGAAATACAAACACTTTTTTTTTGACATGCGACGAGTAATAAATCTAAGAAACTGTGCAATTCCCCAGAATAGTGTCTGAAATGCAAAATTTCAAATGCAAAAGTAAATACTAGATTTTACAATTATCCAAATTTTAAAACTGAAAAATTATGAAAAATTTATGAGACAAGATGGAATATTAACTAAATTAACAATTCAAAACCCAAATATAAATAAATATTAATAAGATAGATTCGTTGCTAAAAATTCAAAATAATTTTTTCGTATTAATATTTATATATATATTTATTTAATTTTTATAAAAATTTATATATACATATACATTTACACAGATAAACTATTTTCTATATTTATATTATTTTGTCTCTTAATTTATAATATATATATATATATATATATATATATATATATATATATATATATATATATTCCTTGCTCTTATTTTTGCAAACTAAAGTGTTCAAGATTAATAACATTTGGTTATTCATTTTTAAAACGAGAAGTGGTTTTTAAGATAATAATACATTTATAAAAATCTATTTATCACATATTATTTTCGAATAGAAAAACCAATAAGATGAAAAAGGAGATATTTTATTTCTTTATTTTTATTAGCAGTTATAACAAATGCTTTTAACTGCAGGAAATATTTCATTTAGTTCTTTCATGCAAAAAATGGAAAGGTCCCTAAAAATATTGGCATTTTATTGTTCCATTTGGCATCAACAAAAACGTTTCCAGTCATTAATTTTTTTGGATATCGTGAAATCAAATATCACTCGAAGATTTAATAGAAACTTTGCATTTGTATGATATTGACTTCTGAATATTCTGCCGAATTTTTTTTTCAGTTCAAGAATTAATCCGAATAAACAGCAAATTACTATGTTTGCTTTCATTGCAATAAAAAAAGCCATTAACTGATGCGATACCTTGAGTAATGACCGCGAGTCCAACTATTTAAACTCGTGAGTGTGACATTAGTGAAGGATGTCGTTCTTAATAGCAGTGATTAAACCCCCGCAGTCTAATCATGGATACCCATACATAATTACGAATTGAATGACTGACCGTGGAGCACTTCTCCCAAAAAGTTTTAAGATTCCGATAACTGGCAACTCAACCCCCCTTCTTTTCATCATTCAATCATTCCTTTTTGGCGAGATTGCCAAGCTCCATAATCTTTTCCAATAACACCAGGTAGTGATTGGGAACCGAGAAATAAAAATGATTGGGGGTAGGAGTAGGAAAGAGAGAAAGGCGTGGTATGTAAGGCATCGAAAGATCACGCTTCTGTGGGGGCGGGCGGGCATCCTGGGGGTCGTTAGTACTGACACTTTCTCCTGTTTTTTTCCTGAGTCTCTGTTTTTGGATTTTATTTTTATTCGAGCTTTTTATTCCGCCACTTTTTCTCCCCTATTGGATTATTTGATGCACGCGAGCACTCCGCCAGTGGCGGAAAAAGCGACACTGACATTCGTTATACTCTTTTATAGAAAACTGATGAGCTCCGAAAGATTCCATTCTTTTTTTATTTCCTTTTCAACCCACTTCATTTCAAATTATAGATACTTTTTTATTTTTTGAAATTTCTTCCTTCATTTTTAAAGTATTATTATCTTTTTTCTTTTTTTAAATGATTGCCATTTTTAATTTTTTTGCATCGTTTTATGTTGTATTGATAATTGCACAAAATGAATTGACAAAGTTTCGTTAAAAGGATTCATTGATTTCTTTAATTGAGTAGATAAATGTAATGGAACTCTTCCGGCAATTTTGGAAACAATCGCAACAATTTGATCATTAGCACTTAACTTGAAGATTGGATATAATATAGAAGAATAATCATAATGTAAAGGTTAAGCAGTCACATAATGTACAAGTTAAATGTATTTTCCATTTAAAGGAATTATTTAATTTTCTGTAATTTGATTCAAATATTAGATTTATTATTCTCTATTTATTTAATCAATCGATTTATACAATTTTCTCTCTCTCTCTTTCTCTCTCTCTCTCTCTCATACTCTCTCCCTTTTTTCACAAATAGATTAACTCGTTTTTCTTTACAAATATAATTTACTCAATAGCTGTTGAACAATTAGAGTGCTGCCATTTCTGGTAAATGCAGTTATTTTAAAAGTAATATTTCAGTATATTTTATTATTATCTAAATCTTCAATATATTAACATAATTTAATTTATTTATTTAAAGAAGAAGACAATGTTTGATGGATAGGAAGAATAAACATCCCTGCAAAATGGTATTAAATTCCTCCCAAGTAGAAGTTACAGAGGTGATGTTTGGGACAACAGATATTTGTCTCTCTGAATAAAGAAAAACTGCATGATCAAAACTTAAAATATGAATAAAATATATTAATTAACCAAGTTATAATATTAAAAAATTTAAGTTTCTATAATAACTATAAATACTATCTCTTTTATTTACCATGCAAATTAAAGAAATAAAAACTCTAAAAAGATCTTAGCTAAACTGTGAGATTCATTTGAAAATTAATGAAATAACGTCAATATTTAAGTAATTTTATGGATTTCTTTAAGCACAAAATTTAAATTCAATCATTTTTATAAAATTTTTATAAATATTTTTTTTTTACTTTTCTGTATTAAATTATAAAATCAGTTTTATAGTATAATTATTTGAATAATTATAGTATAATTATAAATAGTATAATTATTTTAAAATAAATAAAATTAATTTATACTATTTATAAATAAATAGAAATTAAATTAATTTGTATGTTTTTAATAAAAAATTCATATTAATATAAAAATATTAATACTAAAAGTTATAAATGTAAACTTTCATAAAAAAAAAACTATAAATAATTTTTTTATTGTAAAATTAAAACGAGTGATAAATAAATAAAACGGAGCAAGTTGATTGTTGATTTAACTTATTGCATTTGAAACATTTTTTATGAACATACATTTCTTGAATGACAATATCTTGCTTCTTTATTAGAGAGATACAGAAGTTAGTATAATTATATTGTTATACTTTCATTTTCAAAGAAGTGGTATGATTAAACTTTTGGAGATAAAAGCTACAAGATAGGAATTTGTCCAAGAGGAAAGAAAATAAGCTTTCTGTTTTGGACAAGTGCATTTATAGGGGTAAATAATTGGGATTTTTCAAGATCTCTTCTTCACAATAACTTTTCTTTGACATTTTAAATTATAATTCAAATAAAGATCTAAATTATTTTATTGAATTTTCTAAGTAATATTCGGCCAACTTTTTAGTGCAATAAGTGGAAATTTGGTACAGATGCCGTATAATTCAAGATGCCAAATTCTGAATATTTTTGATGATGAAGAAATGTTGCCAAGATGACATATTATGACGTACGAGATGACATAAATACTCAAGTTGCCAAATTAGAATTGTCTGCATAATTCCGATTGGTCACCATATCTATAACGTTATAAAAAAAAACCAGGTTGCCAGATACGTAAGAAAATCCACGAAAAGCAACACCACACTCAAAATTTGAAATCTTGGATTCTACGGCATCTGTGTCGAGTATTTTTTAAGAAGGTTGTGAAGTATATTCTAAGTATGAAGCATTTTTGTGATTAAATATTGGTACAGTTTTAAAATTTATTCACATATATGATAACGAATAATTTATTTAGCTACGATTAAAAATACAGTTGGAATTCATTTAAAAATTTATTAAGATAAAAATTACGAAAAAATTCAGAATAGCAAATTGCAATACATTGGTACAGATTGGGAATGCTTTGTTATAATTTACAAAAATAAATAGATATTTGAATAAAGTAAAATGTAACAGACCCATATTAACATTATTGACAGTAGATGGCGCTGCTGCACAATACACAAAACAACACCAAATGAGATGAGTATAGAGATGTGAGAATTGGAGGCCGAACCATCCGGTTCCTAAATACGTTTGCTTTGTACCACCCTGGTACTATGTAACCTTGTTTATTATTTTATAATTATGAAGTGTTTTCTTTGTGTAACTAATCCTAATTATGTGTAATGTAATAAATGTTTGTTTTGTTTTAACTTCCATTTTCTTACGTCGCTACAAAAATATATATGTGAACTGCTTCAAGAAATTGCTGTAAGTCATTTCAAGCATTAATTTTTTAGTTTTTATATTTCACATTTACTATTGCATTGGATAGATATGATAAATTTATACAAATGCCTTAGTACAATAATAGTTATATTCCATACTTTAATTATACACAGATGACGCATAATCCAGGATACCAAATTCTGAGAATTTTTTTGGTGGATTTTCTTATGCATCTGGAAACCTGGCTTTTATTACATCATTAGTATATAAACCTATAAGAATTATACAGAAAATTGTATTTTGGCAACCCTAATATTTATGTTATTACTCACGTCACAATACGTCATCTTGGCATCATTTATTCATCGCCAAAAAATTCAGAATTGGTCATCCTGGATTATACGGCACTTGCGCCTTTAAATATTATACTTTTTTACAAAATAGATTATTCATGTTTTTACCTAAAATAAATGTGTACATTATTCATATTATAGTTACATATAGTATTGAAAGTTTTACCAACAATATAAATATATTTATAAATTCCACCATTTATTGAAGTTGAAAAGGTACTTTTCCACTTCGCCAGCGCAAGCGATAAAGTAGCCAAATGGTACTATCGACTACAAACAAAATATAAAAAAATACAAGCTTTTGAGAAAAAAAGAAAAAAAAAAACCTATGCCGCAATATTAAAGCTTTTAATGTAAAACTTGTTGCAATTACATTTTATTACCTTTTTAATCTGTTGCCTCAAAAATGTCAGTTTGGTGAGATTTGCACCTAAGAAATGGAAAAGTACCTTTGAAAATAACAATTGAAATAGCAAATTGGTAATGGGATTTAAATCAGATAATTTCTATGCATTTTAGATTACTTTTTTTCAATAATTAAAGTAACTGAAAACAGAACACCATCTCCTAATTCAGAAAGATGTCAAATGAGAGGTTATCACTCTCCAATCAAACCACCGAAGAATTAATAAACTAGGAAATGTTAGCATGGGTTTCATCTCTCAGGTATCAAACCGGCTAATTTTCGAAGATTAGAAAATCGTTTAACTCTATCAAGCCACTGCACCCTCTCATTTTTAATATAGGCTGAATTAATGAAATAAGAATTCAGTTAATAAACATTTCAGCCTTCTACGGTAAAATACATTTTTATTCAAATGAAATTTTTGCTCGTAATCGTATATTTGAGTATAACTATTGTAAAGGTCAATATACATGCTAGGCGATAAATTTAAATGCAAATGCTATGTACTAGTTTGCATCAACATTATTGAATTGATGGTTTTCATGGCACAATCTGGGAATTAAATGCTTTTTGTATGAGATGTTGAGTATTTTACATTCATGATGATATTATTTCTCAATAGTAATGCAAATAAATAAGTCATTGCGTTTTATATCAAAATCTTAAAGCTTAATAAAAATTAAGTTAATCTATTTTATCTAAATAAACAGGAAAATATTTTTCCCAAAATATTCTACAAATAGAGCGTGGCCTCTAAAATGAATTAGGTAACCTTATTCAAATCCTCAGAATATAATTAAGAAGTCCTTTCATTTATCTTAACACATTGAATAGCATTAGCTATTTTTATAGATATTTAAATTACATGATTCTCAAAAATCAGGAGGTAATTTCAAAAATAATGCTATAATGTTTTTATCCTCTCAGCAATTACTTTTCTCAAAATTGAATTAAAATAACCGGTGATAGTTGGAAATCAACAATATCTCCTTTCTTGGTTAATTACTGTCAAGCGTTACAAAATAACTCGATTTGAAGTCGGTCTCGTCCTTAGAACAACCTCTTTGCAACCTTTTGCCAGTCTTTTCAAAGCGGGGCTATATTTCACCAGCGTTTCGTTACGGTCTTCTCTTACATCAAGGAGGACAAAAACACCAATAAAAGGAAAACACCGCCCACAACGAAAAAAGAAGCTTTATGAAATAATGAAGACATAAAAATCTATTCCTTTTTTATTTTCTTTTATACCTTTCTTGCTTCACACCTTCGCCAAAAGACAGCTAGCTGTTGTTGGGAGTCGGTCACAGCGGGCTGCTAAACACGAAATTTCGACGTATTTCTTTCGAGTTGCCTTTTTTATTCTTCTGCTTTTTTGATTCACTTGTAACTTTCGTCTATCATATAAAAAAAAGCATCTATATATCAGTTAATTTTTCCCCATAGAGTAGATTTAAGCTTAGCCAACCATTTATCACAGAAAAGTAAGGGGATTTTTTTTTTTTTTTTGTAATGTTTAGAACTTTAAAAAAGGTGCCGCTTACCGATTTTAGAATAATCATGATTCTTACTTTATTCTCTGACACAAGGGTATGGCTATAAATTTACTTATAGTTGGCTAATATTTAAAAAACTTCACCTAAAAGTTATTGGCCTGTGTCTGTAGAAATTCACTACATTATTAATGTAACAATCAATTTCTTAAACTTAAATATTACATATAAATTGGATATAATAAAAGCAAATACTAAATTACATAAATGTCTGATAAGTCATATAGAAAATTTTTATTCATGTTTTTACATTTACACCCATTATATCAAAATCACTTTAATTACGGAATATTCCATTTCATAGTTTGCACACAATGAAAAACAGGAGGAGAATAAAAATAGTTTTGAAAAATGATGTTTTTTGCTTAAAAAGAGAATTGCATTTGTAATACTGAAACAAATATTTATCTATTATCTAACTCATAAAGAAAAATTATTTTATGAATATAATGTCCACAAAAGAGCCGAAAAAATCGCATGTAGAAATGAAATTGAACTTCTTTCCCATTTTTAGAAATCATAAAAATATTTGTAAATCGCTTGAAATGCTTGATTGGGACATTGTTTATGAGTTTTGGCAACATGCCTTATTGTGTTTGAAGCTAAGTTCCAAGTGCACAATAAGAAATGTTTGCTTAATGTTTTAGAATTCAGTTTGAGCATTTGGTAGGTAAACAAACTTATTCCCAAAGATATTCATGAATATTGGTAACGATATCCTCACATATTTACTGGAATGTATTTTCATAAAAATAAAATAGTCGGTAAATTAAGTTGATCATTATTTATTCATTTTATTTCCTAACCAAACAGTTTTTAGTTCTAACGACAGTTCTTTATATTAAATGAGTATTAAATAACATTTTAGAAAAAATATCTGTTTGTTCAAATAAAAACTGTAATTTAACCTATCTCAAAAGGTATAATTCTTATAAATTTCACTTAGAAAAATAAAGATTTCATCAATAGTGAACTTTTTAAGAGAGAGAGAGAGAGAGATGTATATTTTCATACATTTTCACTGAAAAGATTATCAAGCCCATCATTTACTTTAAACAATCAATAGATTATCTCTAAAATATGAAGAATAAATATTTCTGAAATATCATTTTTACTTAAAAGGAGAAACAAACGTGAACTTGAATAAAGAAAATACAAAAAATTCTATAGAAATACAATGAATGCAATTCTATGAATAAAGAAAATTGAATTTCTAAAGAAAATATTTTATTTTATATGGGAGTTTTTCATTGCATATAAATGAATATAAATTTTTTTTTATGAGCTGAGAAAAAAATCGTATCATTTTTTTTTTCGATCGGAGAATTTAGTAAAAAAAAAATGATAAGATATGCACCAGTTAAATCTGAAATTCTCACTAAGATATCATGAATAAATGTTTTTGTTTCTGGCCAAAACTGCTTTTTTTTCTTCTTTTGTTAAAAAAAAGTCTAGAAATGATAGGTTTTACAAATTATAGCTCTTATTAACAAAAAAAAAATTAATTTGGGTAATTAAATATTTAGCTTCATATAATTGAATTGCAATAAATTTGATTTCAAACTGCACTTTATATTCTTTGAAAAATGATAGTTAAAATACATTTTTGTTTCTGCATCACACATTTTAAATATGCTACAATTTAAAAAGGCCGCAGTTGCTTGATAGTGAATGGCACAATCCTCATGATGTAGTGGATTCTACACCTGATCCTCTACAAAACCATCTTATTAAGCGAGTGAATAAAGGTTAAAAATGTTCTGTAGGATCCAATGTACCTACACTGATGATATGTGACAAAAAGTGTGAGCTCAATCATCCACTTGTCGCCAGAGAAAAATTCATAATTCAGAGGCTGCGTTTAGATTTCAGTAGAAATAATTGATCTTGGAAATATATCGCAATAATTTAATGCAGTCTCCTTTTATAAAAACAATCGTACTTATAACTACAAAGAATTGAATTTGAGTATTATTGATATTGACTATGCTTTCTACTCGATATATTTTTTAAATGTTTTATAAAGTCAGCTGAAATATTTTGAAATATTATTGGCATGCTTCTTTAACATTTTAAAAATTTTAAGTATTTTACCTGACTTATTGGCCGAGCTGGTAACCGAATGGTTAGCGCTCTTGCCTTCTGTTCAACAGTTCGTGGGTTCGAATCTCACCTTGGGCATGGATGTTTGTAGTGGTTCGGAATCCATTTTAAACCGTAGGTCCCGGTCTATTTAGCCCTCGTGTGCAAAAAATGACCATTGAGCGACAAACAAACCAAACCTGATTTATTAATTTTAATAAGTACTGAACAATGGGCGATGGATGTTTCACTCTGTAGGCATATTTATTGAGTTGGTTGTTTGGAAACTGTCTCCCATGTTACACGAGAATTCGACCCACCATCTTTAAAAAGTTCTATTATAAAGCAAATCTTTAAGTACCTTACAACAGCTTTCAGCTGTTAGGCTATTCAATGTGCATTGTTAAATCCAAATCACCTAGAAAGCAAACTGTCCACTGTTTCTTGCTAAAGCTCAACATTTTGCACGATAAATGTTGTAAAACGTTGTTTTATTTTTGACTATACTCTTTTCTCCCTGTCTGTAAGAAAATACTTCTGTTCTAACATGGTTTTTGCCAGCATTCATCTGAAAACAATAATTTAAATCCTTATTATGATCAGTAGACACCATTCTTCCTATAATTTCAAGTCTTATCTATTCATAAATGTTCTTTTTTACTTAATATAATAACTCCTGCATATTGTTATTCACGAATATCAGCCCAATCCTTAATTTTTACATAATCACGAAGGATTAAATATAAACGAATTTTATGAGGTAATAATCTATACAAAGGAAAGTGATTTCAGTATATAATAATTCATAATATTGAAATTTTAATCTCTTTAATTAAATTTATTTTTTATAATTTCAGAAATTTGCTAATGATTAAATAAAATTACAATGTCATGAAAATATTCTTATTTTTGTATGGTTTTTCTAACCATTTATATATAAATTCAAGAGCTTTTATTTCATATACCCAAGAACAGTAAAATTTTGGTAATTTTTAAACTGCATTAAAAAATAATATTTTTTTTTAACAACTGGGCCTTTCAAAGTGTTCTTAATTATTAACTGTAACAAAAACTGTTAACTGTAATAAAAACAAAACTGTAAGCATAAATCAATATTATTTTAAATGTTACATTACGATTATGAGAGAGAGAATTTGGCTTATTTTATAATATTTGGGATTTTACTTCTTTAATAAATATGCCGTTGCCAACTCCTGTCGGGAAAAGGACATCAATAATAATAGGCATATGATTATAAATATGAGTCAACAAATATTTAAATGAGAAGTTTAAATTATGAAAAGTTTTATTCGAGAAGTTAGATAAACTTCACATTTTATTAAAATCAAATTTACTTATTTATAATTCTTACACTACTTTTTTATAATTTTCAAATCATAATCAATTGAAGTAACTAAGATTTAGCCAAATACCTCTCAAACTGAAAGACTATTTTATGATGCATAATGATTTGATAGTTTGATTAAAACTATTTTCTTACTTGAGTAATTCTAACATTAACCGTTTCAATGTGATATCCAACTGAAATAACTGTAAATTTCAAACAGCGCTTACAAAGATTTGTAAATGCCGCGAACCTTCGGCTCCATCTGATCATATTTTAAGTTGCATGGGACTTCTCCGGGAGGAAATTTTCACCTCTCCTCTCCTGTTTCCGACTTACTGCTCGTCAATGGATTTATGGATATGGTCAGATCTGTGGAGATAAGAACCGACTAACCACAAGATTTGTAGTTTGAGTCTCGATAGCAGGGTGTTGAAAGACATCGCTCTCGTAACTGGGAGATAATGGATTCGATACCAGAAACGGATGAAAACTGTTTAGCTGATTGGGCAAATGCCCATTAAAAGTTCTTTATTGTCCAGTGTCTATCCGTTTGTGAGGCGTGTAGTGAAAGTGCTTGCTGAAGTCTCAATCTCGTCACTTGATGCAATTCAAAATTACAAGTTGGTTGGCTGTATTCTAGGTTAGTCTGCTGAAATAGAAAGATGGAAATATGTCATAATAGAATAACCTAATTTATAATTGAGTTTGCAATTAAAGCAGATTATAAACTATTTAAAGATTTGGTATTTCTTTTCTACTAAGCAACAGGGTTCAGTTAACCCATTTTTATTTGATTTAGGTGGACATATCAATATAGATACTGAAAAATAAAAATAAATAAACGGTGAATACTTGGAAGAATTCAGATGTATTTTTCTTTATTTGATGACTTGATTAAAAATTCCTTAAAAAAAGTTTCAGGACTTTTTTTAATAGTAGGATAATAAACAGTAACAAAATGAAAAAATTAATTAAATTTCATTTCATTTTTGTCTTATCACTAGAATAAAACTTAATAATGAAAAATCTTTTATGTTTCTCATAGCATCAAATTTCAAAATAATTTTACTTACAATTACAATAAAGAAAATATATTTGCAATTTACATAGTGAGCTCATTTTACAAAGTAAAATGTACTTATCATGCATAACCTAAGAAAGAAATCTTTATCGTATCTATTTTTATCTACTTTTTTTCTTAAAAAACAGAAATATTATTGTTTATATTTCTGTTTTTTAAGAAAAAAGTAGATAGAAATATCTTTATTCACATTTTCCAACGTTTTTCTCGGAATAACAGCAATTGAATGATGGTGCTTTCCGAAAACCAACAAAATTTTAAAAATAAAAAAAATAAAGGCATCGAAACAAATCAGAAAAAAATAGAAAACCTGGAAGCGAGGAAAAAACTGGGGGTGGGGGAGCTATCTACTGGCGTCCCTAAATTGTAACCATTGACCTTCCTTTTATCTATCCGCCCCTGTTTTTGTTGTGTTTCTTTCCCCTTAAAAGGGAGAGTCAAGTGAAGGCACTTCAAAACAATCAACTAAAACCCACTGATGTTGGAGAAATACTCGCCTTTCGGGGAGTGTCCGTTATCGTCCAGCAATGCATGGGTTGCCTCTCCCTCCATCATCAGATCGCCAAAGTTGGCGATTTCTTGTCGATGACCTCTAAAGGACAGTACAGAAGTACACTAAACTATACACGATTGCAATAACATAATTACACGAATGATAGATGCAGTATTTATGGAATTTTTCCTAATGCATCTTCCTCTTGAGCTCTAAACATGAAAAATAATTTTTGAATATGGATATTTTAACAAGGAATTATTATTAATATAAGAAAAATAATAAAATTATTTACATTACAATATATGTGAAAAAATAACTGATATACTAAACGTATTTGCTGATGTGTATACAAATGACGTTCATAAATTTTTCTCTGACATGAAAATGGTTATGCAAAGTAATTGTAAGCAAAAATACTAATTTGTCTCTTGCAGAGTAAAGAAAATTCACATTTATTAAATTAATACTTTACTTAAAAAAAACTAAGGTCGAAAGAAATTGTCCAAATGATTTAAGCATATAAATTGAAACCTGAAGGCAAACTTATTGTCTTTTAAAAAAATAATAAAGCAATATAAATAAATGTAGTTGATTTTAATAATTTGCTTTCATAAAATTATCACTTGTTTTTTATGTTTCTCTTTTACATCCAAGCCAAATTAGTACAACAGATTCGCTATATTTTTGGCAATTTAACTATCGTAAAAAATGCTATAAATGCTTTTATTTCAAAACAATCGATGCATTTTTGTAGAATGTAATCAATTCATGTAGCTAATTTAAGCTATAAAGTAAATTTAAATTCTGTAGTAAAATTGAATTTCGTAGTCAGATTCAATAGAATTAATTGTAATAAAATGTATTTAAATCACCAAATCTGTCCTTCAAATGTTCAACAGAAATAAATATCTGTCAAAATCTTATTTTTCCACTGTCTCGATTTAAAGTCGAACAATCAAATTTTATAGTCAACTTCGTCACGAATTAAAATAGGTTGTTTGCCTTTTGTGTATCCTCTAGCATTCAAAGACATTGTGACTTCTGCCAAAATCCGATTCTTCAACAATTTCATTCTTCATCAAAAGCTAGACAACGGAATTTTACAGTCAAATTCATCAGAAATTAAAATAGGTTGCAATGGAACTTAATTAATTTGACCCTTCTATCTCTTGAAATTCAATAGACCTTGACACATTTCAGCCAAAATCTGATGCTTCCTCTGTGGGGATTCGGCGCCAAACAAGGAGTGTGCGCCAAGACACCTCAACCCAATCTCTGCCTCCCAATCCGATACCAATACAAACGACGAATGACCGGTAGCACTAGGGAGCAGCAATACAACTGTAGGAGGAGTGGGAGGAGGATGAAGTCAGCATTGATCACTAAAAGGGATGCCCGAGTGAGGGGAGGAATAGACAAACAAAAAGGGCCATCCATTGGGGGTGGGGGAGGAAAGCGAGAGCGCGCCCCGTAATTTGGGGGCTCCGCGCCCCGATAATGGCAGGAAGAAAATATGGTTGGGCCATGACAACAAGCGATCAAGCGTTAGGGCCCGGGCATGATCATAGTGATTTGGTATCGCAGCAAAAGGGGTCGTTACGAGGGAAAGTCCCGTTGTTAGTAGGCGGAGGGCCCTTCTAGCTTGAATAATAATAATAATGGGGGCCATCGCGAAGTCTGTTTTATTCTACTCTTTCCTTGTTTCTTGGCACTCTCTACAGTACCTAAAGGGGGAAATAAATTCGGAGGATGATCCATAACTGTGATTCTGGGTTATGAATTGCTCCGCATCCATGCCGTGATTTATTTACTAGTTATCGCTAAGCTGGCAGGAAACTGTGAATTAACGTTCGTAACTGTTACGTGCAGAGTATTAGATACAATTTCTATTCCAGGTCATGTTCAATAGGAAACTGTGTGCTTTCAACGTCTACGTACTGCTGATGGCAGATTAATTACACGAGTAATCATCACTTATAGAAAGTAAAGGAATGTAGAAGTAATGCAAATAAACTGGAAAAATACTTTTTAACTGCCAATAAAAGCACTGTGTTTTTTTACTCAAATCGTTAAAGTTATTAGAAATTAAATAATTTGTACATTCTATTCTGAAGTCTAGGATTCCGTTTTGCATACAAGCGTTATACCGTTTCTACTGGTAGAGTATTTGCCATTTTTTATATTTAAGAGCTTTTTATACCTTACTCAAATATTATTCAAATTAGTGTGATTATAAATATGAAATGTTAACGTTAACTTGTGTGAGTTACTGAAGGAATAATTAGTACTTGGATTAAAATTATAGCATTCCTGTCAGAAATTTAATTATTTCATAATAACAGAAATCTCATTCTGTTACTAAGCAATTGTTTTTGTTTTTTTCAATTTGATTTTTTTTTATATTATTCTCTAAATATACACTAGATAATTGATACATAATATGTTTATTACGTATTGTGTTGTGAGGTTAAACGCTATAATATTGGTTATAAATTAATTTTATTTGAAACAAGCATTATAATATATATTATAAACTTTCACTTTTTATCTTTTGCTATATAAAAGGTTCTTTCTTTGTCAATGATTTCCAGCTATAGCCCCTTTCTTTACACCCACCTTTAGAGTATTAATTTTCTTTAACAGATTTTTCTCCCTCTGTGTACAAAAAAATTTTTGTAACTTTATTTTTTTGATTATATATTCTTTTTTTTTATATGAAATTAAACACTTTTATTTCTTGGGACAATAAAAATTAATGTTTGAAAGCTCTTTTATTGGCTATCAGTAAATAATTACAACCAGAAAGTGAAAGAGAAAAGAAATTATAAAAATATCTACATTCATTTCAATTTCTGAAAAGAAATAAATTACACATTTCTAATTCCAAATTCGTTTAAAAGATAGCACGAATCTTAAAGAAACCATTTCTTCCATCAGAGAAATGCTTTCTCAAACGATCATTTCTCCTGAAAAGTCTATGAAAGCTCATTCAGAAAAAAAAAGGCTAAATGGGAATCTGACAAATACGGTGCTTTCTGGCGTTGGCGGGAATTGAGGGTAGAAAGAGGTATAAGCTTGGCGTAAAAAATGATCTTGGAAAGGCAAAAGAGGAAAAAAATATAGAGAAACATATATATATCGTGAAGTGAGATATCTGGAAGTTATGCGAAAATAACACCTAGGGAATAAGATGAGCATCTCGACAAAGTTTTAACGACCAAAGTTTATTCATATTCTTTCGCAGTTTTCTACCTTAGCCATCCTAGAAACAGAATCAAAAAAGGAGCACGGCGAAGATAACGCGTGGAGGGGGCTGGGAAGATAGAAAGAACGCATTTGCGAATTTTCGCCATCATTCAAAAAATTCCATCCTTCTTTTTTCTTTTTACATTCCCCCTTGTACCCTCTGTTCGGCGTCATCAGTCAAAAAATGCAGACGACATGTCGAAGGCGAAGAACCAATAAAATGAGGTGAAGCCCCATTTTTTTCTACCCCTTCCCAAGTCACCAGGGCGTTCTAAATATTTCCTATTCGTCAATGCCAGATCCCTTGCCTGTCGCATCAGTTTTACCGCCTCTCGCACTCCCCAACGCGCCGTGCAGGAATATTTTAAGTTTTGCATGTTATTTCTCACAGTAAAAAAATATTTTTATTCATTTTTGCTTATAGATTCGCTTTTGGCAGAATTTTAGGCACTGATATCAGATAGAAGTTTTACAAAAGGCTATAAATTTACATTTGAGATAGGAAAAGTTTTTAAATCGATACTTTGATGCAAATGTAATAAGAATATTCTAAAAAAAAAAAAAAAAAAAAAAAAAAAAATGCGTGGAAACGCTTCGAAATTGGACAGTTAGTGTGTTAAATGCGATTATTGATAATTGTAATTCAATAAGCAAGCACTAAATGATGCATGCACTAAAAACATTCAAAAAAAGTGCATTTCTAGTATTGAATATTACTAAATAAACATTAATATAAATATCAAGCTTTTTTTTTATTGAAATTTAAAAACATTCAACTAATCAAACTTAAAATCAAATATTTCACTGAAATTAATATTCCTGATATTATCTGAAACATTCATATGCGCTTTTTATTCAGTTTTCTTAATCACCGTACTGTTATTTTTAATTAAATTTTTTTATCATTGTTTATAATGGTATATATATATATATATATATATATATATATATATATATATATATATATATATATATATATATATATATAGATTAGAGATTCAATCTTTAATATCATTCTTTATAATGGAAATATGTCTTTATATAATAATAGTTCTGAAAATCTATGTATGGTAATTAAAAAATAATGTGTTTATTTAATGAAGTTAAATTAAAAAATAAATATATTCAGGCTATTTTAACTAAATGTTTTATAAGTAATAAGAGCCATTAGTAGGACTAGATTACACAGCATTACTTAAATTAGATTCCCTACCAGTCAAACTACATTGTTGCAAGTCTCAATATTATAGCAATATTGCTAAAAGTGTGTTCCAAAAATGTTAGATGTTCGACAATTCTAGTAGAATGCAAAAATGTCTTGAATCGGAGCTATACACTAAATACCGGCACCAAAGCCACTAGTCAATACATCTTCATGGCGAGGCGATTGGAAGGAATAAAATCCTTTTCCGCACTTTTGACAGAGAATTTCCACACAGCTCTTTAAAGTTGAAAGTGCCTGACATCCGAGTCACAACAAAGCTAGCGGTATCCCCGCCTAGATCTTCCATCGTGTTGCCAGATTCAAGGGACTCTAATTGCAGCCGATATAATTACATAGCTTGTAATGAATTGTTAAGGGCTTGGACGCCAGATGGCGTTGAGTAATGGAAGCATTAAGCAGTGAATTTACTGGACCCCGCTTTAAATTATAGATAATTATCGCCGCGCTACTGGAAACAAATACTTCATTCCTTTCAACTCTATTGATTAATCTTTTGTCTCAGGCTCAGAGATTAGCGGAAAAAATAAGTTTTCAGAAAGCAAAAGTATGTATTGCTATCCGCCGCGTAAAATGTATAAAGTGTGTTTATTTTGCCCTCTTTTATAAATATATATATATATATTCAGCGTTATCATCATTTTCCGGGTAATTTGTTTCTGTTGATAGATTTTATAACTTAATGCTACTGAAGATTTAATTGGGGTAAAATGTTTACTGAAAATTAAAATAAAAATTGTATTCTTGAGCATTTATTGATCTGGAGAAAAATGTACCCCAAAATTCAAGCTCATTAATTTTTAATGGGGTTAAATTTAATTATATATACTGAAAAAAAATCTAGAAATAATAGTTTTTTTTTAAATAGAAGTATATTTTAAATGATTATTTTAGAAATTTTAATCATTAAATGCTAATTATTATTTTCATTAAATACTGTTTTTAACAAGAATTATGTTGCAAAATATTCGATGATAAATTTAAGTTATACACAAAATTTATAATATAGAAAATATTTAGCATATTTTTTTTTAATTAATTTCGTTTTAGAACTGGGGATCTTTCCCCCTTTCTTTCTATTAATGGTTCTTTAAATATCTCTAACCAAACTTTTCCCTATGAGTTCTTAACATTTATTCCTAATGTAACGATTAAAGACAGTAATTGTATATCACTAACATTTATTAAAATCTGTTATCTAATGATAAGAATAACTAATAAGGAAAGAGTTCTCTTTTTCATAAATATAATCGCATAAATAATAAGGAAACTCAAAAATCATAAACATTTGAAAACATAAACACACTGTATATAGGACATACTTTTTATAACGCACGAATATTTTTTCTTTTGTATAGCAAACGAAACAAAATTTAACTCACCACCATATTTTTTAAAAATAATATTTCAATATAAATTAACCAATGAAGATTTTCCGAGAAAAATACGTGCATTGTAGCAGTAAAAACAGTAAACAATTTTACACTTCTCCGAAAAAAAGGCATTAAACCTTAAATTAAAAAAATATATATTCAGCTGTTTCCTCACCATTTATAGTAAAATTTTCTTGAAAAAAAAATGTAAATATATCAACACAGTCAGAATAATCTCTTTATTACCTCACTCCCATAAATCTTAAGGGGAAAAAAGAGGCATTAATAAATACTAAGTTATCTTTTATCCTCCTCTGAACACTTTACAACAGTTTTTATTGAAACATTTTATCTTCTGACCAGTAGTAGGGGGAAAGGCAGAAAAGGAAGAAATATAAAAATCTCTGAGGATGGAATGGATGCAAGTTTTGTGGTCACGTGCTACAGTGTCGTAAGTCAGGATTTGGAAGTGTGGCTAGTAGGCTCTAGAGGCAGTTCGGAGGTGAAAAATGCTACAATGTAAGATGAAATAAAATATGATCGGTTGAAAAAAAGGAGAGGCGAACGAAACACGTTATGACAGGGGTCAGTCGGACAATGGCGGTGTTATTTTCTTCCATAAATATCTTTTATTTCAAGGTTGTGGTTTCTAATGCAATTTTGAATTCTTGCTGAAAGTTTTACAACGAAAATAAATTAAGTAATTTATTTATTAATTTTTATTTAGGAATACTTGTTAAAAAATGAAGAAAATTATTTAGAAAAGATTAGGTATTTGAGAATTTCCGTTGTTCTATAACAGTTTTATTAAAATTGGATATTTCGCGATCATGGAATTAATTAATTTAATCGGGTCAATTTTTTTTTTCCTATTTTTTAGTTATTTTACATACAGTGGTGATTAAATGTGCAGGATGTTAGAATATATAATAATTTCCAAACTTTATCAATTTAAATTGATGTGATCATTTAAAACTGTGATTGCAAACGAAAATTAATTTCAAAATTTTAAATTGATCCACATATTTGATACACGTGGGCTTAGTGGTAGCCTTTCCGCTCCTAAGGCACTAGTCCGAGGTTCGATCCTCGGTCTGGGGAAGGTCGACTCACCCTTTCAGTGGGTCCATAAACTGAGTACCAAGCATGCTTGGGAACTAGACACTGGGGGTTTTGCGTTAGGTTGGCCACCTAATGGGGACATATGCTTTGCACCCCAGGGTCTCTTGGTCATGAAAACTGAGATAGGTGCTGTAGGCCTTGGTCCACAGGAGCTATCATGCACAGAGTTTAGTTTTTTTAGTATATATATACTATATATATATATACTATCATTATTTTCTTTTACCAATAAAAGTAATTACAAAAGAACTGCAAGCACTGTTTATGTATCAAATACATAATAAATACATGATGGAAGGAGTGCAAAGAAACATGTGATTTTTCAAAGTTGATTTTTGAAGTATTTAAAAAACAGACTATTACAAATGCTAAGAATATTATAAGTTATTTCAATTTCTTGTTTATACAGTTTTTATCAACATTGTGGGAAATTAATTCCATATATACAGGTTCCTTAGAAAAATATTGCAAAGTTTCTTTTATCTACAAAAACTGCCTTTGGTTTAATGCTTATCGATACGAAAAGAAGTTATGTATTTCTATGGAAGAGGTACCCATGCCTGTCCTCAATAATGTTTGGAAAATAATTTCATGAATATAGGGAAATTTCATCAGTATAGGGAAATTTTGCGTCATTGAGAATCGAACTCAGCTCTTTCGTATGGAAGACTGATGCCCTAACCACTAGGCTACTACCGCCCAGCTTATAAGATTAAGGTGCCTAAGTGATTACTTTGCCCGATTTTCATTGAATAAAGTTGAAATTAAGAATCATTTTTAAGTATGAATTTTAATTTTCATGTGTTCCGCATGTTGTACATATTTAATATTTTCCTAAAAATACTTTATTTAGAAAGTGAGAAAAGTTTGATAGTAAAAATAATGAAACTTCTTCCTTAACAAACAACAAAGCAATCTGAACCTTTCAATATTCTCTACCAGGACAACATGAACATTATTTTAGTACAACAATTTTAAATGTTGTAATCTATATTTTAATAAAGGATTCACAAAATATAAACTATTAAAATGGCATTTTAACTATATTGAAGAATAATCCCATATATGTAAATAAAAAATTTTAAAAAAATTGAAAGAGGCAAATTTTCTGATTGTTTTTAATATTTTATAACATGACTTAAAAAAGTAAGTTACTCTGAAGAGATATAAATAAGATAAATCACTTTATATATATATATCTATATATAATATATTATATATATATATATCTATCTCTATATATATATATCTATATATATATATATATATATATATATATATATATATATATATATATATATATATATATATATATATATATATATATATATATATATATATATATATATATAAAGATTTTTTACATAAGTACAGCGTACAGGATAGATATTTATTCAATATTCGCAAACTTAAAAAATTTAATGCCTGTGCCAATAAAAATATATTAATATGAAATATTAAATAAACACTTTAGAAACAGTACATTTGTAATGTGTGTGACTTGGTTTGTTATGTGTATGTATAAAACCTATGTATATACCTATGAATATGAATGTCTTTATTATTTTGTAATAATAAAAATAAAGATCAAATATAATATCAAAACAAAGCCGTGCATAGTACCTTTTATTTCCATGTACTCAGACTTTTAAATCCTTTTTTAAAAATGTGATTGTTTTTTTAACTATTAAATATTTTTAATAATTTATTCAGTGACATATAATGCTTTCTATTTTGCAAGCAGAATCTTAATCTTTTCACAATCTATTGATGGATTCCATCGCAACATTTTAATAATCTTTATTGTAGTTCACAGAATAACTTCGCAGAAATTTCATCAATATTTTAACTGCTTAAAATAAGTAAAGTAGTATTTACATAAAGTTTTCTTTCTTTTTTTATTGATAAATTCTTATTTTTATTACTGAAAAATGAGTTTTTTCAAAGAAATGATATAATGCCTCCTTACTCAAATTATTTTTTATGTAAGCCATTAGAAGTAAACATTGTATTTATTAATAAAGTGCTGGTATCTTCGTGAACTAGTCACGTTACCATTTTATTTATTAATGATGGCTGTAATCTATAAGCATTCGTGGGCCAATAAACAACACTGAACAACAACTAGCTGAATGCACCGCAATCTCAGTGATCCTCGCAAATTGTTTTTATACTTGACTCAAGGAATTTATAGTTTATACCTGACTTACCAGAAAAACATCTATTTAGATTTTCGGCATCCCGACTATTTATGAAACAAGTGAAAAACATTAGATTAGTGCAATAAAATCTGGAAAAAAAAACATATATTAAATATATAGAACATCAAAACTAACAAAATCGGAAAAAATTAAAACAATCACTTTTTTTGTAGTCAATTATTTAATTTTTAAATAATACTTCAGACAAAGACTGGAGTCTTAATTTAAACGTGAAAACAAAATTTTATAGTCAAACACATAAATGTGTACATATTTCCTAATAGATTTTTAATTGTATTCTAATTATAAATTGAAAGAAAAACATGAAATTGATGCCTTGAAAATAGAAGTAAAATTTGCATTAGATATTTTTTTCTATATGGTATATCAAATAAACAAAAATCGAAGGAATTAAAAAGACTCTTCTGTCTAAAGTTTCAGTTTAAAAGAGGTATCATGAAATTTGCTAGTTTAAGACGCGACCCATTTATTTAATTACTATCTTCTCTAACGATATTTTGCGTTAATGAATGTTAGAAACAAGTCAAATGAGGTGTACAATATTTGAAAACTTTCTTTAGTTACAAAGTTATCAAATTTTGAAGCTGCTACTTTTTCATACGTATTCTACTGGATTTCCATAAAGTAATTTTTTGATAAGAACGAAAAGGCAAAAGCAGTACTTTTTAAAAGCAAGAGTATTGCGTAGTAGAAAGCTAAATTGTGGTATAATCAACATTACATGGAGTTTAAATCAGGGTTAATTTACTTTTTAAATTAATTACAAACTTTGTCATCTCAAAATTCAAAAATATTCCAATTCCTATTTTAAACTGCTCCGTGAAATTGTTCTCACTTCATTCTTGGACAAAATTTCTTAGAACAAACAATATAACGATAATATATATATATATATATATATATATATATATATATATATATATATATATATATATATATATATATATATATATATATATATATATATATATATATATATATATATATATATATATATATATATATATATATATATATATATATATATATATATATATATATATATATATATATATATATATAATATTAATATAAAGCAAAAAATATGCATGAAAGTAATGAATATGAAAATACAATATAATAAAATAGGAACTACAATATATTACAGGAAATCTATATAGCCAGCGCAAAAGCGGCTAAGGAAAGATTTGCCAATATAAATAAGATAAAACATGAAAAATATTGAAACCAGAAATATAAGATTGGAACAATACTAAAATATGCAATACAAATGACAAGAAGAAGGCATAGGGACCACGTCTTCATCAGGAGGGAGATGGCCAGCTATGCAAAATAAACACTCTTTTCTGACATGCACGAAGGACAAATGTATAAATATCTTCGAGCAATTCCCCCGAAGAGTGTTCGTATTAAGAGAAAAAAATCAAACATACACTTAGTTAAAAAAATTAGAATAAATAAATGTATATATATGCAGAAAAGTAAACACACTCACAATAGAAGAAACATACATACAGTAGAAAAAATACTAACACCAAAATCAGCAAATCATGTTATATTTATATATTAGAATAATAGGAGAGTTTCCAAAGATAAATTCAAAATTGGAATAAAGAAACAGTGCCAGGAATAATTAAATTTAAAAAGTTAAAGTGGCTTAGAAACATGTAGTAGATTTGAAATTAAAATGTGTTAAAGGGGAATTAAGCTTAAGTTATGTTTAAAATAAAGTGTATAAATGTAGGTGTTCACAGGATTCTTGTAAGAACTTCAATGCTTGGGTGGTCCTTCTGTAGTTATAAAAACTGTGTATTATTTCAAACTTACAAGCGATTCCTCACGTATTACATATTTTTAAATAAAATTAACTGAAATGTTATTAATTTTTAGGAGAGCTTTTATGCGTTTTATTTGATTTTTAGTAGATTAGTATTTTTCCAATCTTATATTTCTGGTTTCAATATTTTTCATGTTTTATCTCATATATATATGTAACTATTGCTCAAATAGATTGAAAGTAAAGAATGGTATGAAAAGAGTTTCTAAATAAATAGAAGAAAAGAATATTAAGCTTGTGAAAATAATATTAAACTTATATACTTATAAGTATGTAAACGATATGTGTCGTGATATTGTCTCTACGATTGTTAAAAAAGTAAGAAGTAATTTTATTACTTCTTATCACCAAATTCCCTTCGATAACCAACTTCATGTTCGCCATGTGACGAAAGTTGCGCACATAGAAGTCCACCAATAAGGTAGTAAAACATTTTGAATCTATGTAACCATTAGTGAAATTAATTTGATTCTATTTTAAACACTTTATTATTTATTCGACGTGAAAATGAGTCAGATATGTTACTGGCATACACTATATTTAAAATAAATACCAATTTTAGTTTTTCAATATATTTATGTACTAAATTTTATCCACTCTGTATAATCAGATTAACAAAATTAAAATTACAGTTTTTATGTTTTATTTAGTTCCAAGTGAATTAAGAAGGAAATCTTCTTTTAACTGAGCATTTGATATTTCTATGGGTGGGAGGCTCACTCACTTTCAAAAGTTAAATAAAGAGTAGTAAAATGAAAAAATTTGACCAGTAAGTAATGCTTTCATTGTCGAAAATGTGGCAAAAAAGTAGCAAATATATTAATGAAATAAAACAAAGAATTGTACATAAAGAGAAAAACAAATCGTTGGAAGCAGTCCGATGAGTTCATTTATAAATATGAACTTAAAACTTAAACAAACATATCGATATTAATAGGGTTTGTGAGCGCACAAAATTAAAAGCGTTTGAACATATTTTAATGAAATAGTCATGCAACTAATTCTACTGTTCATTACTTTTGTATAGAATAATTTTCTAGTCTGAAAGGGAAAATAAAAAATATGTATGCATTTCATGGTTATAGGTCTCCAAAGTATTTTCTAAATAATTCATGTCTTATGAAATAAGTCAGCCACACCATACCCACATTTTTCTTATTTTCCTGATAGGTGTTGATAAGGACAGCTCTATGTGTTCGCGGATTACTTACCATGAAAACGAAAACAGGATTGATTGCTTCAGCTTACAATTTTATTATAGGATTTAATACTTAATCCCATTATTATTCAGATATCCCGGAATCCTATTTCAGATGTATATGTTACTCAGATGATATATAGAGATGTAAAATTTTTGGGAATTTTGAACCACGGGAATTTACTCAGGATTCAGAAATACTGGAAATTTTTTGGAAATAAATTCAGTTAATATTCTTTCGTTTTGCGGATTACGTTACCTGTAGTAAATGAAGAGAAGTAAAGTTAACTACGTAAATATGCAAGAAATGTCTGTTCTGTCTTCTAGTAATGAAGATGATTAATTTTGTACTGAGTAAAACAAAAATATTTTTTAAAATAATAAAAATAAATAATTAATATTTAGTGAAATATATCAAATTTTGTTTCTCAGGTCTAAATATAACATTTCCATGTTTCTGTCGTTATAAATTTATAAATTCGAGTATAGAAAGAATTAAAAAAAATATTTCCTCAAAATTAATTGGGGATTTTTTTCTAAATTGGTCATTATCACAAAATTGTTTTCTTTTCCTGGAAAAAATTTTATTAATGTTATTAGTAATAGAAATTAAAAAATAACTGGACTTTTATTTATTTTACAAGTATCTAATTTTAAAAAAATCTTCTAAAATTTTTAAATCATCTGAACATTTTTAAAGCTCTCCGAGGTTTTTCAAAGTTCTCGAGAATTTTTAAAATATCTAAGGGAATAAACTGGGTTTATTCCCGGTAACAAATTTTGTTTTTTCCCTCCTTTGCAACCCTTGATGCCCAGACAATGGTGTTTATATCTTAGAATGCGTGATGTTTTTGGAACAACAACACTTGGAACAGCGCTTGCCTTGTTCTTCTTAGACTCTTACATTCTTACCATCCGATTTTATTATCTTTAAAATCCTATTACTTTTAAAGTCTCGACTCATAAATGAGTATAATTTTTTTCCAATCAAAATAAGTACACTTAGTATATTGGGAACGTCACTTTACTCTTATCTCTTAAACTAGGCAGATAGAGAAACAAAACATGAAACTGATGTAAAGACCAACACTGTGCAGCCTTCTGCCTACAATAGTGATAAATATCATCTTACTATTACTCACTTTTATCATGCATATATTTTGCATTTAACTTGCTTTTTAATTTGACTTGATTAACACAACACTGTATTGATTTTTCACTGAAGTTATAATTCTTGAGAAGCTAGACAAAGCCTTTTGTCAATCTTTTGACTTGTTTGTAATTTTTCTGTAATGATCCTTGTTTTAAAAAGATGTAATGATGAACACTGATATCAGATTAAAATGTAGAATCTAAACACTATAATGTGACACTATTCTGATGCAGTGTCACATCAATGTTTAGATTTTCCCCTTATTTAAGTGGAAATGTATACCTTAAAAAGAAATCGTACAGAAGTATTCATAATTACCATATCATCAGTTCTGCAAACAACTCTTTAGACTTTGCACAATGCTGGCTTTTTATACGAAGACTTTTTCTAGCACAAATTTCTGATTGACGCTGTGAGACCTATTTGAATACTTCCGCATACATCTGGAGCAAGTTGTAGCTTTTACAATTACAATTAAAATTGGATATTAAAAGTTAATTTTCCTCTCTCTGCTTAAATTTTGGAAGTGAGTGTATTAAGTCAACTACATTTTGTTTTAAAAAATAAAATTAAATATAAAATTTCTTAAAAAAATGTTTTTATTTTAATTAAAAAGTGTATCAAAGATACCTATCATGAGTTTCTAAAAGGATTACATTGAAATAATTGAAATTTTTGGTTTAAAAAATTGGTAATCTTTTCTATCTTTGTTCCACTTAAGTTTTTGCAACTAATCATTGTGAATATGTTCTTTTACAGGAATCTGTTTTCAAATTGAGACCTTTGCAGTTAACTTGATCTGAATAGACCCACTTATTGTTTCTAATTTGTTGTAATATTAAATAAAAAATATCAAAAATTTATTGTCAATGATAATCATTTTATGAACTATTTAGAGATTTACCACCACACACAATTAATCATAATTTAAGTCTTTCTTTGAAGTTTCATAATTACTTTTGCTGACGAAGAATACTTGATCAGGACCAAGAATTTAAAGCAGACTTAGAAACATTTTAAACTCAGGTAAGAGTCGAACTTTCCAAATGAATACTTAAGCGTTAGTGATGGCCTTTTATCTGTCAATCAGGAATGTTGATTTAAGAAATTAGAGGAAAAGTGATTTTTAATATTCTCCCTGAGAAGTTTTCTTAGCTTAACAATATAATATCTATTGAAAAGCTAATTAACTGAATTTGAAAACTGAATTTGCTTTTGAATTGAGTAATTCCTTCACTATTAAATGTGGGAAATGAATATCTTTTAAAAATAATTGAATTCATTTTTAATTTGGTATTGATTCAAACTTTGTCATAGTCATAAACTGTATATTTCAGATACTTTTTTTTTTTTTTTTTTTTTTTTTTTTTTTTTTTTTTTTTAAAAGCCATTTTATAATGCAAGCACTATTTGAACAAAATAACGAATCTAGGAATGCTTGCAACCTTTGGACGTCACGAGGAGTTTTGACTGATGGCCATGCAAATGCCCTGCAAGTCTCTATCATTACTTTTTGGTGCAAAGAAAGAGCGACTCTTCTCCGGAATCTATGTATGGAAAAAATCTGAACATTTCCCCACAAACTCCATATATTGTGCACACAATGCCTGCATCTCCTCACTTCTTGGATGCAAATCGTGAAAATTCCTTGCTCTCTTTCTTTTTTTTTCCTTTCCGGAAACTGTTATTCCAGCAGCAACAGCTCAAACTTGTCAAGTGTCACACCCACCATCCGGGGCCAAACGTGAAGGGGGCACAAAACAGACGGTGTGATTTTTTTCTCCCATTCCCCTCGGTGTCATACGTCATGCACCTTCCGAATTTCCCTAATAATGCATTATTTGTGATGTTGGAACATATTCTTTGTCGCACGCCCCTTGTCAGCGGCTGCTTGGCTGGTGGCGCCCTGTCGCGGTAAGAAACACGAGATCTGATTTGCAGGTGCAGGAAAAGGTTATCTAGATGAGCTGTAAATTTCCTGCTTCTTTCAACGAAGAGAAAATAGTGGAAAGGATTTTTTTTAATCAACTATTTTATTCTGAGAGTAAGGTCTTTTTAAAACGTGAAAAAAATTTCAAATAAACATTTCAATGAAATTTTTATAAAATTAATGTAAAGTAACAAGTAAAGTCGTAGAAATATAATTCAAGCAAATTTTGTAAAATTGTATTCATTAATTAAAAAAATATTTTTCAATATATTTAGCAAACTATGAATGTTTTGATTCTTTTGGAAAGTAAAAAATATGTAAAATATTGAACTAAATTAAAGATTAATTTATACTGCGATACATTTCTGCCGACTTAAGATGCCAAATATAGCAAATCACTGAGTACTTTTCAGTCACGGTTAACCGATCTCGATACCTCCTTACTTGTACACCATACTAAAGAACAGACACTGCATCCTATGGAGCTTTTGATAAGCAAAAATCTTCACAGAAAGATGAAGCTCGGCTGTGTCAATTCTCGAACATATTACCTTTCAGAAATGACTGGAATGAAAGAAATACTTTTCTTTGCCAACCGTGATGCTTCTAATAAAATTAAAAATTTGTTAAATTAATGTTTCATTTTTTTTTCATTTTATTTAAATTTCAGCTTTTGATTTCATGACCATGTCTTTTTGTAAAATTTAATTAAATGTATCATATCGACTTTGTTAAAAATTGATCTATGTTCAAAATAGCTTAGAATTCTCAGACAAAAGAAACATGTGATGTGAATATCAGTTATTGAATATTGATGATACATTTTTGCGGCAAAAAGAAATGCATAAGAAATTAAAATAAATTTAATTTTATTCTATTATTTTTTATAATTTGACAACTTATTGTTGCAATATCACTATTTAAAAATGCTTATGAGTTTAGTTTAGTTTAGTTACAAAAAAAAAAAAAAACGATAAGAAAACTGTGTCCAAATATGTATCATCTGTTCGGCCTTTTCAACTCATTTTCCTCTTGAATGAAAATTTGAAACTATAAGTTTTAAATCTTCTTTTCTTAAAGTTTAATTTTTCCTCCCGGAAATAAAAAGAAAATAGAAGAATAAATAAAATGTATAATTTAATTTTAATAAAATATTATAAAAAATTCTGTTCAATTAAATTCATTTTACAACTCTCCTTATTTTGTGAAAATATTTATATTTTTTTAATATTAGATTTCACTTTTATAATTTGTTTTAAATTAGTTAATTTATAATTACAGTGGAGTGTCGTTTCATGATGTAATATTGATTTCAATAGTCGTACAGATATTTGAAAATTTATTTCGCTTTTAGTGCATTTCCACATTTTATGATCTTTAGTGGAAAATCTGTCCTTAAGAAATGCAATCAGTATTCAAAGTTTTTCTATTGATTCTTTTTTCCAAAAGTTCTCTTTAAAATATATTATGTATGTATAAAAATTAGCTAAATGTAACGTTACGATTAAAAAATATTTTTCGTGGAGATGAACAGTTAGTTGGTCAATAGATTGCAATTTATTTACTTTACTATTGAACAAAATTTGCTATAAATTTATGGTGAAAGCATATTGTTCACATTGACAATACTTTTTATGATTTTAAAGAAAAAATATTAAAAAGTACAAACTTTGTCTTCATTTACTATCTAAAGATATACTTTTGCGAAGTATATACAAGCAGTTTATGGTTACTTAATTTTTTCAAACTATTATGAATATATCCAAAACATTTAAACCAGCAACTAAATATTCAGTGATGAGGCCTTCAATACAACAGTTCACGGATTCGATTTCTTCATCAGAAGAGAATATTTACTGTGACTTGGAAATCATTTTAAACTGAAACTCAAGGTTAAATCTATGCCCGTAGAGAACAAACTTAACTTATTACAGGATTAATTTATCGAAATTTAAACAGATATCAGATTATTAAATGCAAAAATAAATTTTTGAAGAATAATTTTCAGATTAGAATCTGTCTCAAGAGAAAAATATGCTTTTGTTTTCTGTAACGATAACTCAGTATCGAGCTCTATTTAACAAAGAATGTATTAATTAACTTTTCCATCTATTAAAAAAGGCATAAGTCATTTTATCCTCGTTGTTTCCACCCCCATCTTCCCTTAACCCTTTCGATTGGTTGCGTCTTCTCGTGTGATGATCGGATTACGTGATGATCTCTTTTCAGAGGATGGGGAGTGTGAAGGAGTTGGAGCTCTTAACACTCCGCAGGCCACAGGTGCCAAGAAGAGGCGGAGACGAATATCCGCTGTAGTGGCAACCCTTGGATCATTTTCTCTTCGAACATCAGAGATTTACAGAAATTGGCTGTTTATCGCTCACTTTCCCTCACTTTTCTGCCAAAATATCTTTATTATTGTCAATAAGGTTACTGAGTAATATAATTTCATATTACTTAATTTTTGTGTATTAGCTTTAAAAATAATAGTAAATAATCTCTATTAATATATTGAACTAACATATTTTAATTATAATAATTCAGTTAATATTGAATTAACTAAATTAAAATAATGCTCTTATATATATTATATATAAGTTGTAAAAATGTATGTTTCACAATTAATAAACTAATTATATATATATATATATATATATATATATATATATATATATATATATATATATATATATATATATATATATATATATATATATATATATATATATATATATATATATATATATATATATAAAATAAGTCAAATTAAATGGTAGTTTAATAATAATATAGTATTAATAGTTAATAATTACTAGTTTTATGATAAGACTAAATGATGCACATTGAAGTAAATTAATATTTATTTAATTTAGAGAATAAACTGAAATTAAGAAATAAAGTCTGAAATAAAATAATGCATGAAAATTTAGTACATTATCTAAAACATTTTTCTAGTAATTATAAGTGTAAAAAAATTGAATAGTGGCTACGAATACACATGCATATTTTAAAAGTTATGACTGATTATAAATATGTTTTTATTAAGGTAAATATATAAAATGAATTTATACTGAAAAAAATTTAAGATCGATTTTGAATTAAATAATTTTTAATTTAAGAATGATTCTTTATTTATAAATTGCAGGAAAGTAGAAGACTGTATAAATTCCATATTCTTTATATATCAACATCTCATGTAATAATTTTCCAATAAGAAATGTAATGTTTTAAGACAATCAGCTTTGCTATGAATTTCTAGTAAAATGCTAAATTTAGGAAAAGCAGATAAAAAATGTATGTCGCTTTTATAATAAATGTGGAACAAAGTGGAAAATTTGATAAAGGAGAATAAATATACAGGAAAATAAAATTTTCAAATTATAGATTTTTTAATTTTAGAATCAATATACTCTACAAAGTAAAATAAATAATCAACAGCAATATATAGTACAATAAATACCATCTTTTAATTTTTATAATAGCATTCAACACAGTTTGAGTACACTTACTTCGAAATATAATATGTAAAATTTGCATTTTGCATACAAAATATTAATCATCTATTTTACACATAATTTCTGATTTTACACGATATCTCATAAAATAAAAAATAAAAAAAACCAAGGCAAGTTTTTCAAACAATTGCCCAATGAATATGATTTATTTTTAAAAAACTTTGTACATGATAAAATACTTTTTCATAGTTTGATTATATATGATATGGTATGTCAAATATAAAATTTCTATTTCATGTAGTATGTATTTTGTAAACACTTTGTACATTACACACATTTTCCTATGCAAAGGATATTATGACATTTCTTACATTCATTATTGTGTGAAATATATACATTAAAATTACATGCAAAAATGAGGACTTTATAAATACCAATAAATAAAGTAAATTGAGCTTGTCATAATAGGAACGCATTAAAAAAATTGAAAAAATATTTACCACAACTAAAGAGAAATATTGATGTAATTGCCCATCTATTTCTAAAATGACTTGTGTATGGAAGGAGTAAGAGTTGAATTAACACTATATTAAGAATTATCTAAAAAAAAATCTCTGTTTAAACAATGACAAAGGTATTTAAGTTAAATTCAAATACCAGATTCTCTTTCTCATCTCTCTGCACTGAGACTTCATCTCTCTGCACTGATTCGCAATTTAATTTTGTGAACTTTTTTTTCAGACTGAATTTCCTAGTTATATCATTGAAGAAATATACAACACATTTTAATTTTTTATATTGACTTAAGGCAACTGAACCTATAAACTTCAGTTTTAGTATATACGAATATAAAATTAAATTTATACATAATAACATGCTTTTCCTTAAAAATTACGATAAAAAATATGAAAGTTAATTTTATTTAACTCTTAGAAAAGAAAAAAAAAGTTTTTATCTCTTTATTATGTTAACTCTGTCTATTCCAGAGAATGTAAGGTTTCCGTTGCTATCATAACAGTTTATATATTTCAATGTTAGTTGCCTGTTAGTAGAAACATACTTTTCGGAAGGAAAGTTTCTAGGTTCTATACCAAGCAATGTTAAGCAAGGAGAGAGAGAGGGGGGGGGGCTGTTTTTCTGCATGCTCAGCTGTAAGATTTGTGATGCTTGATAATTTTTCACGTTTCCTGCTTTACGATATGTTCCTACATCAGCATGCTTCCCTGTACCTAGCCCAGAGTTGGTTAGATAGAAGCAGCCTGTTGAATTCACCGTGATTTTTAAGCAGGGACCAAGCAGTAGACCCTCAATACTTTGCTTACCCCCCTTCCAGAGATATCATTTCATTTGTAGGATATGTTGACTATGCTCCGTTTTTATGTGCCCGATATCATCATTAGTGAACACGATGGATTTTCGGTCGTCCGAGATTCGAACTCAATACCTTCCGATAAGGAGAATGACATCGTAACCAACCAGGCCACAGCAGCCCTAACCTTACCATATGTGAATAATGTGAATACGCGAACCATTATCTAAGAAAAAATTTGTCGGAATGTAATACAGATTGGATGTGTAAACGCTTTGTAATGTACTGCCAAAAATGTGTTCTTACATTTGCATAGAAACATCATCATATAACTGGAACCAAGAAATATTTTGTTTGATGTCATTTAATATAACATAAATATTTTATTTGACACAGCCCGTGAATAAAGTTTTATATGGGCAATATTCATAAGCAAATTATAAAGATGTTTTAAGCCCACTAAATATGTGTAATTTGAAGGATCTCAGTTATGAGGCAATACATTGGAAGAAATCTGAATGATTCTAGCAAGAGTTAATTCAAAAATTTGTACGGTCTATAAAATATACATTTCGGTTTCACATGGAAAATATTAATTTTCCTTGGCCAATATCAAAAGTTAGTTTATGCTAATTTATTTATTCCATATAAATTTATTTTAAGAACCATAAAAAAATATTTTATCAAATATTTATTTGATAAGACAGATCATCTTCTTATTTTTGGAATGCAATTTTTATTTCTTGATTTTGTATACAGATAAGCAAATAAATAAGTTGCTAAGTATTGTTTTACAATATTAAATTAATTCTTAAAATATAGCTATTAAATCAGTTAGCTGTATTTAAAATTGCCTAATAAATATGCATTTGTGAAATTAAATAATTTTACAAAATTTTTATTTTTTATAATTACTTTTATCTCAACATTCATTCTAACATCCTCTTTTTGATCATAAAATTCGGCCTCAATTTGTTGGCAGTTTAAAAAGACATTTCATTTCCGAATTCTCTAATATCCCTAAATCTTGACAACAAAACAATTCCACTTTTGACGTTAAACTGAATCCCACCCTTTTATATAGGATATTTCCCAGAAAAGACATAAAAGGGCGTAAATAGATATCTCCTGGAGCCAAATAATATGAAACAGCGCTATTCAGCGTTGAGAGGCGAAGCGGTCAGAAACAACTGACCCCGACATCAACAGCTTTAAAGTCTTAATATCCGGGATAAGAAGCAAGCTGTCCACTGCTTGTCTGTTACCTGCCTCCCCCTTCCAACACAGGTTGTTCTTTCTCTTTCTGAGAAGCGGTGTTCTTTTGAAGCGGATTGTCCTATTGAAGTATGCTGTCTTATATATCGCCGTTTATTGTTTTTTTTTAGATCTGTTTTGAATGCGGTAGGAAAGGAATTTTTCTGCTTGGTGTTGATCTTTACACCGTCACGGTGGGAAAAGACTTCTTCATGGGTATTATGTATACGTGTGTGTATGTCTGCATTGTGTCAGTATCGAAGAAAAAATATAATTAAAATGACTTTATAGAGTTTTTGAAATTCTATATGAATGTATGGTATTTTGTTGTTGTTTCTAATCCCAGATGGTCCAAATCCAGTACTAGATCAACTCCACAAGTTCATAAGCAGTTAGGAAATCCAAGGGGCTTTGAAAAAATCTTTTCCAAGATAAAATTCAAGCCGCTCAAGATGTGCTCATGGGATGCCTGTTCAGCTTTACATTTTGTATACAGACTAAAATTATTTTGATCCTGCACATATTTGAGTCCTCTTAGGTGACCACTGATGAAACGTGAAATACAAGTATGTAGCCTCTAGATGTAATTTGACTTGAACTGGACTCATGATAAAGGGAAAGAGTTGCAGCCTCTGCAGTCCACAGAGACCTGGAGCACCAGAGACAAGCTAATGATAGAAGTCTGATTTTTCTTCTAGGAACGCCTGTTAGCTTCAGCTGGGCATAATGGAATAGCCTTTACGGCTTGGGTGAACCTGCCAGGAGCTATGCTCCTGCCGTACTTTGCTCATTCTACCCAGTATCACCTCCTCCCAACGGTTAAGCAGCTAATAACACTAGAGGTATTTTAAATCAAGTGTGTTTAACCATCTGGGAGAAGTTTTTATAGGTGCTGAGAAGAATTCTTGTGTCGTAAGAAAGGAATTATGAGAAACTTGCCAATACAAATTTCGATAAAAGCGATTGCCTTATACCAAAACACTACAGTTATCCCCTGTTATACAATTGCAGTTAGGATCGAACCGAGGATTTCCACTCTATAGAATGAGGAGCTAACCCTAATGTCATAGTGAATACTTTTTGTGCAGAACTGAAAATATCCCCTCGAAAATGACGATTAGGATACTATTGGATTATCAATTATTATTTGTCTTTCGTTCATATGATTACTAGAAGAGGGTACTTAAAAAGGAAGCAGTAAAGTTGTTGATATAAAATTTAAATTCGAAATTTTTTTTGTAATAAGAGTACTGGTTAAACAGGATGGATAATTTTAGTAATAAGCACTCTGATGAATTCGATAAGGAAAATGGAGTGAGTTAATGATTCCCGAAAAGGTAGCAAAAAGGAACTGTTTTTCACCGAAATTCATAAATAATCGTGTTAAAAATTGGTATTATAATTATTTTATTTTTAGTGAAGGTATATATTGGGAAGGAAATTGAAATTTTTTTAAATATATAGTAAAATAAAGAAGTAGAAGTTGAGTTTTTTTTGTTTCGCTCAACGGTCATTTTTTGCACACGAGGGCTAATTAGACATGGACCTACGGTTTAAAGTGAATTCCGAACCACTACAAAATCCATGCCCAAGGTTAGATTCGAACCCACGAACTGTTGAACCGAATGCAAGAGCGCTAACCATTCGGCTGCCAGCTCGGCTTGATGCTTGAGAATTTTGAGCTCCAGTGGCTCAGTTGCCACACGCCATTTCTCGTTAAGATTAGCAAAGTAAAGCATCATTTGTGCGGGCAGTGATTGGGAGGGTAACCATGTTCCTCCTTGAACTACTGAAGCTTCGTGGGCTGGGGAAGTACGAAGTCCTTCCGCTGTTGTGGCGTGGATGTAGAGAGGAGGGTGCCAGATCAGGTTAACCACGTCACCTGATTGTGGTTCAAAATGACGAGGCATTTGGTGATGGGCGAGTATTCCAACCCCATTAACCTAAAGGTAAAGTCTGGTCTCGCCTACACCGCTATGTATATGCTTGAGAATTTTCCTGATGTTTTCGCTTTCAACGAATATCTATATATACTATATATATATTCGTCGAAATCTATAAGACAAATATCTACTTATGACACAATCTGTGAAAGATCTCCCCGAGAGTTTTTCGATGGCAGATTCTTTAAATATCTTAAAAACTCTTTAAGTTGTTACGTTATATTCTTCATGGCATAAGAAATAATCGATTTGTTCATCATAAAAACTACTATATATGCTAATCATAGAGTTTTTTTACATCTTAAAAATATCAAAATTTGTAAATAATGTATTTTATTGCTTAGTTAAAATAATTTTGTCTGTATGCACATGTATGAAGGATTTGCAAGGAGAATTATCACAGAAACTATGGATTCGTTTCCGTTTGAAATGATAATTGTTTAAGTGCCCACTCAGTTAAAAAAAAATCAAATACCGAATAAAATTTTTTATAGATGAATATGATGATTATATTGATTGTTGAAAATATTAAAACACTCAAGGAAAGGTAGATTATGTTTATCCTAAAAATAAATCAATTGATGATGAAAATAAAATTGCTAACGGAAGTTATATGAATACTGATAGTTTGTTCGTGCGAATATCTTTTTGGTATAGAAATAAAGATTAGTTCCATTCTAAACCAAACTGCATGAGAAGTCTATTATTGCTTTTATTTTTTAATTAAGTACTAAAAAGTGTCCCATATGTTGTTGCACCAGCATGTTTTCCTGCACCCAGCCCAGAACTGAGCTGTTCCAGTTACATGGCGGCAGCCGGGTCTTAGCAATTTAGAAGTATTGATCAAGCAGAAGACCCTCCATTCTCTTATTTTACTTTGATTTCATGACCTATTTAACTTGCCATAGCTACCTTTAGTGAACTCGACGAATCTTTAGTTTAGCCAAGATCCGATCTCACTACCTTCCAATAATGAGAACTATAACCTAATCAAACAGGCTACCGCACCCCCACCCGTTGTTATGTTCTATTAGATTATTATGGAATCGAAAATAAGTCTCAGCTTCATTGAGATAGCAAATCTTTCTTAACGATCTCATTCCTGAGGGTGTGTAATTCCTCATTTTGAATTTATGTTTCTATTTCTTGAATTAAAAAGTTAAGCTTGCTGTAACTTTTCACAGGACTGTCCACTATAATTTTTTTTATCATGATGTGAGTAGTAAACTCTGGAAAATGCATGTGCACACAATCTCTATCACTACTCAAACCTATCATAATATCGATTTCACTGACTTAATTAATAGGAATATGTTACCCAGTTTTTACCACTAAGACTGCTTAATGACTAATTATCTATTAAATGCGCATAAATAGCATTGTTTGAGATAAAGTGTGTTCAAATTAATTCAATATTTTAAATTATTATAATAAATTATAAAATGAATTGATTAGAGTTTCTTTAAATAATGTATAAGATCTGAATCTACCTATTTATTACCGTATTGTTTGCACAAAACTTAAAGCTCTGAAATAATGAAGTTTAAATCAAGAATTTTTATTTCAAAATAATTTTCAGTGGCTTGTTTTGCCTATTGTCACCTTTTACACGCTAAGAAAATTTAACCAGAGCCTATAGTCTTAAGTGGATTTCGATTAACAAACACCTTCGCTGAAAGTTGGGAGAGAGCCCCTTGAACTACTAAACTTGCGGGGCTAAAAATCTATAATTGTTTTGTCACCAGTTACAACTAATGTGAGTTTATTTTATTATTGTGTTTATATATATTTATAAATGTAGATAGATAGGTAGATAGATATGTCCAATGAGACCAGAATTTCAATAAAAATAAATTCAAAGCATAACATAAATAATAATTTTTATTTATCATCAAACATTTTGAAGCTGATCAGTTTTTTTATCAGTGGTGATCTATATCTGTGATCGATATCAGTGATAAATTTTTCATGTAAAAAAGCTTCGTGTTTATGATGGCAAAATCAAGCAGTAATTTATTAGAGTTGTTTTTAAATCACAGAGAGGTTGAAATTCGTTTTAAAATAGAATTATTAACAATTAATCAGGTGTGTGGTTTGTCACTTTACTATTTATGTATTAAAATTCTTCCCCTTGTCAATTGTTCTGATGGAATTAGTTTTATTTCACCAAATTTTTGTTTTTCTTCTCAATTTTTCTTCTTTTAAATTCCATTTTTATTTATACCATCATAACTTTAATTACATTATTTTTCTTAATATTTCTTCTTATTCTTACTAAAATTCTTTCGAATTTCTTAAATATCTTTTTCAGTTTTATATAGTTGAAGCTATTTTATTTTTTTGAATATTTTACTAAAAAATATTAAATTTTTTAAATTAGTCTTTATATTTAATTTTTGCTTTAAGTAATATATATATATATATATATATATATATATATATATATCGAGCCCACCAATGATAATCCAAATAAAAATTTATATAGTTAAAATAATAAATCGATATTTGCTTCAGCATATATGTATACATATACATCTATTTATAAGCAACATGAAGTGGCGCATAGCTCACGTACATGACTTACTGTAACACTTTTTGAATTTAATGCACATTTTAATAGAAAAAATATAATAGTATTTTTAGTTTACATTAATTCTGTGTATATCATAGATAAAATACAATGTGAACAATGTTGTAAAATATTGCATTGATGGTGAGTACAATCAAATTTAAAAAAATTATTTTCCGTTGGAACAACATGGTTTTAGACGAAAGATTGTCGTGGTCAAAAATTGGAGAGGTGACTTTCTGTACACCTTATCATTTTTTGGTCTTTAGACATACAAAGTCTAAAGTAAAATCTTTTCTGTTGACCAGTGAAAGACAAAATTCGCATTTTAAGTTTGCAAAGACACAGAAGTATATACACAGATTTTAATTTTTGGGTCTGAACCTCTTTCGACATGCAAATACTGCTGATAATTTAACTTTCTTCTAAAATTTTAAAGTGTCTAACTATTTAAGGCTACGTTTTAGTCTGATACAATCATGATGTTTTAAACTAAAACGTGGCTTTAAATTGTTATTTTAATTTCTGCTTTTAAGATTTACTAAAATTGCCCATGGATTACTTAGCAGTATTTTTGTAATATTTCTTTAAATATGAAAATAAAATTTTTTGATGATATTTCATTTGGTGATTTAATATTGCTTCAATGCTCGATTTTATGTATAAAAGCATTCAAATGTAATTTTCAGCAACTTTTTAGGATTAAAAAACGAATTATCATATGTTAAAGTAATAAAATATAATTAGTCGTTTCATTGATAATTTTTTCACTAACTAATAAATACGTACAACTTAATTAAAAAAATAATAAATTAATCAGTTGAAACACAATATATATCATGATATTATCTTTCAAATTTTATCGATTGATTTTTACAATATAATAATTAATTTTGTACAGAGTATCTTAATTTTTTCTCAAATTTTTATTAATTAAAATTTTATCTAATAATTAAAATATATCTATTATTATCTATCTATTATCTAATAAGTAAAATATATCTATGTAGTTTGTTTCTTTAATTAAATATCTTCATCAAATGCAATGAAAATCCTTCTGCATCAAATTTTATATTTGAAGAATATTTAATGAAACTCAAAGTTTTAAGTATTTTTATTCATATTCTAAAAATTTGTTCTAAGTTTATATCTTGTGTTTATCCAACGTTTGCATGTTTTTTACTATCAAAATAAGAATAAGAATACTTTTAGATACCAGTATGCATAGTTTATATATGAATAAGTTCCACGTAGTTTTGAAACATTTTGTCATATGTAATGGTGTAATCGTGCAACTACTAATGCAGACGTGATGTATATAAAAAAAAGCACAGATTAGCAAAATATTATGGTTAACCTATTTATAAATATGGTCTTTTCTCTCCATATATAATCTTTGAAACTTAAAAAATTTCTTTCCAGATTATTTTGATTAAGATCATCTAATCACTATCATTAGGTGATTCTGATCATGACGATTTGATCATTGTTTTAAATGATTCTTAGAATTACTGAGCCCTTTATAAAGCCCTTTCTGAGCCCTTTCCTTTTCAATAACTTCAACTTCTTACAAAATAAAAATGCTTGTTATGTCATTTTAAGAGTGATAATCTGATGTTTAACATTAAATTATTTTATTTTGATTGTTATCATTTGATTACTGTTATTAAGGATAAATATTCTTATTAATGAAACTGATTGAGAATTTATGATAGACAAACCACTTCTGAAGATGCTTCTATCTCTCCTTAGTATCTTACAAATTAAAAATTATTATTAGCTTATTCTAATTGTAGTCATCGATTATCATCATCTGATAATTAGATGATTCTTGTGGAGAGTTACCTTTACAAACTATAAATATAGATCATTACTTTCCTCTTTAATCTCTAACAAATTAAAAATGCTTATTAGAACACAAAACTATATTAAATTATTATTTATATGCTATTTTATAATTTTTGCAGATTATAGTAAATTAGGCTCTTATGCGATTCTAAAAATTAATTTCTATAAATAGCTTTCCTTATAACTTATGCAAGTTGTAGAAATATTTCAGTTAACTTTACCACATTGTGTTATTACATCACCTGTTGTAAAGCCGCACTTATGCGGTGTAACATATTAATATGTTTGACTGAACGCCATGAGCATTTATCATGGAATCAGCCATACTGCTCATTGATGACTCACTCAGATCGTTGCCATTTGACAGGTAAGAAACGAGGAGAAATCTTTCGTAACCCTAAAAGGTCGCAGCTCTTTTTTTCTTCCAGGACCAAACGACATCGAGAAGAAAAGGTTCTCTCATTGATAAACGATAGCATTTGACGTCTGCTTGCCCAACATAAAGGAACAACTCAAAATGAAAGCATTTACCCCTCAATTTACTTCTTTTCGGTACGATTTAGTTTTTTTTTATCTCTCTCTCCCTCTTTTTTGTCGTTTTCAGTCTTATATTTTGTGAGGTTTGTTTCGGTGGAATTCCAACCTCTGGCCTCCAAATGTTTCGCCGCTTTTATGTATGTTTTTATATTACTATCAATTCTTTTTCTTTTTTTGTCAAATTTTCAAATTTATGCATTTGTATATATTTTTTCACTTTCAAAGATATCCATCAGGTGAATTATTGCTGGCATTATGGAGTTTCTAGGAACAAATTTTTTGTTTATAAATCAATGTATTTCAAATCTGTTTCTATGCTTGTATCTAATATTCCATTTGTAGTTAAATATTGGATAAAGTAATGATGTATTATACATGATTACAATAAATCGTATCTAGTTTCTAATTTAGTTTTATTAAATCAAATTTAGTTATTGTATAATCTTTAGTTATTGTATACTCATGTTTTTGATCACACACCCAAGAATTAAGTTTGCCACACATATTGCACAATTTTGTTTGCCTCAGTGATCAAAATTACGGTATTGTCTCCATGAAAATTCCCTGACTTTGTTGCCTTCATTTTAACAAAAATCAAATTTTAAGTCATAAAGAAAAGGATATGACATTCATTTATGTGTCGTGTTCTAACACACATTTAAGCTTGAATATATTTAAATGTAATTAAATACCTGTGATTTAAATTTGAATATCAAATAGTTCATAAATCTGATTTCAAATATTTGCAGAAATCCTCGAATATTTTTTAGCAACATTAAAGTCGATTCATTGACATAAGTTTAAACTAATATTATTAAAAGTCATGATAGATTTGCAATGATCATAAAATAAATGAATTATTCGGATATTATAATAAATAGTTATAGTATCCCAATAAAGGAATATTATATAATAATATTCCCATTGCTATTTTCGAGAGATTTACTCAAGAAGATTATTGAGATGAAAATGTTTATAATTACATTTCAGTACAATTTTTAAATGATTCAGCTTTAATTTCCAGGCAATTAGAATTTTTTTTTTAAGTAACGAATAAATTCAGTTTGCAATTCATGTGGTCAAAGGTAGATGATGTTATTCTTGTACAAACAAGTAAGTTCTTTACTTCTGTGCGTAGTAACGATATAAGAATATACCTTCTATATATACGATTTGTATTTTGTAAAAACATATCGAATGGACATTGATAACATGACTTACTTCAGTATTAATTACATTAGTTGTAATTAGATATCACAATCTATAAAATTAGGAATTTAAAAAATCATATAAAAATACTTTTATATGATTTTATAATAGCAATTTTTTAATTAGTAAGTTTATATTAGAAATTTTGTGTGTGTGTGTGTGGACAGCTTCAAGTTTTCTCAAAATGCAAGCTATACCAAAATTCATTAGCAATAAAAATATTTAACCTCCCTAATTTTTATAAAAATTGTTGGTTTATATCATTCTGTTAAAAACTTATAAATGCTTTTAATGGCAAATCTTACGTATTCCACCAATCACAGGTAAAGTTTTCTGATAGAGATAGATGTCATTTTCGCATTCTTGAAAGAAGGGGATTTTGAAGTGATTTTGTTGACCCAGCTGTACACTATCATTCTAAGATGGCTTATGCAAAATTAATAGTTTTTAGAGTTTCACGTCCTTTGGTTCATGTCATTGAGAGCTTTTTAGAAAAAGGTGTCAGGACAGGCTGGATCTCATAGTTTGACCATGGTTTAAAACTATGATTAGGTCAGTTACTTTTAACGATTTCGGGCGGCCGAAATGGATTTTTTGGAAATACATTGCCGTAACCTAACCTATTAAATACACTATTGGCCATTAAAATTGCTGCACCAGGAAGAAATGCAGATAACAAAATGATACTTATTGGAATAATATATTTTACTAGAAATAACAAGTGATTAAGCTTTCAAATAATTTGGCTAGATAGATCCTGAGAAATCAGTACCCAGAACAACCACCTGTGGCAATAATAACAGCAGTTATACGCTGGGCATTGAGTCAAACAGAGATTGGATTGCATGTACAGGTACAGATGCCCATGCAGCTTCAACACGATGCCACAGTTCAGCAACCGTAGTGACTGGCGTTTGGTGACGAGCCTATCGTTCGGCAACCATTGACCAGACGTTTTCTATTGGTGAATGATATGGAGAACGTGCTGGCCAGGGCAACAGCCAAACATGTTCCGTATCAAGGAAGGTGCGCACAATACCGGCAAATTGCGGTCGGGCATTATCCTGCTGAAACGTAGGGTTTCGCAGGTCTCGAGTAAAGGGTAGAGCCATGGGTCGTAACACACCAGAAATATAACGTGCACTGTTCAAAGCACCGTCAATGCGAACAAGAGGTGACCGAGACGTATATAAAATGGCACCCCATACCATCACGCCAGGTGATGGGCCAGTATGACGATGACGAATGCAGGCTGCCAGTGTGCGTTCACCACGATGCCGCCAAACATAGATGCGACCATCATGATGCTGTACACAGAACCTGGATTCATCTGAAAAGATGACGTCTCGCCATTCGTGCGCCCAGGTTCTTCGTTGATCACACTATTGAAAGCGCTCTTGTCTATGACGCAGCGTCAAGGGAAGCCGCAGCCATGGTCTCCGAGCTGAGAGTCCATGCTGCTGCAAACGTCGTCGAAATGTTCGTGCAGACACTTGTTGTTTTCCAAACGACCCCGTATCTTGACTCACGGCTCATGACGTGGTTGCACGATCCATTACAGCCATGCGGATAATATGCCTGTCTTCTCGGCTGCTAGTGATAGGTGGCCGTTGAGATCCCGCATGGCGTTCCGTATTACCGTCCTGAACCCATCGATTCCATATTCTGCTAACAGTCATTGGATCTCAACCGACGCGAGCAGCAATACTGCGATAAGATAAACCGCAATCCCAGTACGCTACAATTCGATCTTTATCAAAGTCAGAAACGTGCTGGTACGCATTTCTCGTTCTTACACAAAACATCACAACAACTTTTCACCAGGCAACAACGTTCAAATGCAAGTTTTGTATGAGGAACCGGCTGAACAATTTCCTCATTTAAACACAATGTAGGTGTCGCTACTGGCGACTGCTTTGTCTGAATGCTCTGAAAAGCTAATCATTTGCATATCACAGCACCTTCTTCCTTTCGTATAAATTTCACGTCTGTAGCATGTTGCCTTCTTGGTGTAGCAATTTTAATGGCCAGTAGTGTAATTGTCCCGAGACCAGTAATAGTTTTTTGAGCACTGTTGATAGATTAAGTAAAAGATACCTTTCAAAATCATGAAATAAAATATTAAGTAATTATAAATAAGTATATTAATTTCACCAGTTTCTTAGTGCTAAAATAAAAATGGAAAAATAAAAATGAAATCTTATTTATTCTTAATAGGAATTATATTCGTAAGAGGATGTTTATTACACTTCAAATATAAAGCTATATATTATTTTTGAAACATTTAATTTATATACCTCCGATTTATAAATGAAACGTGTAACAAGCTTATTTCTAAAGTTCTTACTAAACAAAATTTATTAAAAAACTTGATGATACAGCTAATTTAATAATAATGATAAAAGAATTTCAATTCAATAACGAAAATTATATTAATAGCTGATATTTTTTTTTGAATATCAGTAGATTACTAAAGCTTTTAGATTAAATTTCCTCAAATCAAATTTAATAATATGGCTTAACTTGGTAATTGAATTCCTAATATTGAAAATTTGGAAAATATATTTTGAATAAAATATAAATAAAGTTTATAGTGCTTCTCTCTCTCTTTCACACACATTCAAGTCTCTTTTATATAAAGTTTCTGAATTCTATGTTCACTCAAAAATTCAAAATTAAATTATTAAATTTTGAAATAAAGGAAGATGAAACTAAAAGCTGGGATTTTAAAAGTTCAAGATAGTCATATCTTCACAAAAACTTGTGACAAATAAATAAAAGAGTCAAAATTTGTAAAATCTTTATATATATATATATATATATATATATATATATATATATATATATATATATATATATATTATTACTATAGAATTGTATTTAATTGCTAACTTTATTAATATTTAAATTGCTTATTTTGCTTAAAATGGCAGATATTGACTATGAAATGTACAGTTTTATTTGGCCAATTAAATATATTTTCTATATTTATATTCTAATCTAAAAAATAGTTAAGATTTTCTGTTATATATGCCTGAGGAATTATCTCTCTTTCCGATTGCTTATAAACTTTATGATAAATATAAGTTTCGTCATTCGTAAACTGTTGTGCTATGTATAAATTCCCTATTTTAGCTGTTTCCTTCCTTTGGTTTTTCCTTTAATTTGTTGTATTTTACTTTTTATCATAATTAATAAAAATTAATTTTTTTATTAGCATTATTAAATTTTATTAATATATTAAATTATTATTAAAGCAATATGATAAACTCTTAGTAATAGAGTGCAACATCTGTTATACAATCTTTTCTCATAATTCTAGACTAAAAGTCATTTAGTCTAGAATTATGGGAAAAGATAGGTTAAAATTTAATTACCATTAAAAGGAAAAGCTATATATATTTTGCTCAGTACTCCATAAAATTTTCAGTTACCTCACTTGAGACTTTACTGAAGTAAATAAGATGCAATGACTATTATAAACAACGACCATCTGTCAACATTCTTTTGGATAGAAAATAATGTTATCAGTTATATATAAACTCTAAAATCTTTATATATATATATATATATATATATATATATATATATATATATATATATATATATATATATATATATATATATATATATATATATATATATCAAATGTTATAAAGGATTTTATTAAAAAAATTGTGAGAAAACTAATCAAAGAAAATAGTTTCGCATTAGGTTTGGTACGTTTCCCTAACAATTAAATTATAAATCAAAAACGGGAAGAGAAATATAGTTTAGCGATTTATTATTGATATAATCTGTTTCATTAAATTATTGGATCATAAAGACCATTTTCTAGTGCAGATATTTAGAAAGAATGATGCTTGTAGAAGCTTCTGACTAATGATTTAATGATTTGAAATGTTAAGAGTCCTGTCTCCAAGTACATCAGACAAGAATATACCTGAGTAAAAAACCAGTATTCTAAGAAAATTTGAAAAATAATAAAGACATAAGAGAAAATACTTGCATATGATACTGCCTTATTTTTCGGATAATATCCATAAAAGATAAGTGATTTATTTGAATTTGGATGTGGAATGTGTTTTGTAGTTATCCTTATTGTGATATGACATATCCTTCTAGAACCTGAATCCTTGTGCTATTCCACTCGAATAGAAATTTCAACCTTGTAATTTTAGATGGCTGGAAATCTTACGGCTCTGTCAATAAATGTCCTTCATAACCATTTCTGAGTCAGACACGGAGAGCTCTTAGAGCAATTTATAAGTACATTGTAAGAAATTTTAGGTAATAGTCTAAGTTTCCCGTTGGTTTGATTCCGGCTAGAATTGAACAACCGGATCTGGATATCTCTTTTCTGTCTTCTACAAACACGTCCGTCGGAGTGGATAAGAATTTTGTTCACTTTCCTTTTCTGCGACACATGAATACGACCAACTATCTATAAATATACTGTACCTAAGTCGACGTAAAAGTATCTTACAAAACAATTAGACGATTAGGATATCCATTACGTGATGTTAAAAAGATAAAGTCCAACAAAACTAACAATTATAGTTTTTTCAAAAGATTTTTATAGGCACCTAAATGGTATAATATTCCCTTTTCGGAAAAATCATACTTTTTTGCAACAAAGAATGGTTAAATTAAAATTTAATAATATGAGTGTGACGTCTTATATACTGTCATACAAGTCTTACACTTGATATAATGGTGTTTCTATCGAACTGGTAGAGCCCAACGCAGGGCTAGGAACAGGAAAGCATGCTGGTACAACAACAACTCGATATAATAATTAGTGTTTGTACTAGAGATTTCGCATTTAACATTTTATAGTATTCATTACCCCCCCCCCAATAATTGATTGTCTTAAATTCTGTTGCTCCAATTTTGAAACCTATTCTTCGTTAAATTCCGTAACTTTTTCTTTAATAACAGTGGGTACAGCTCAAACCCATCGCCACAACAAGGAAACTGCTAGTTACTTATTTTTACCTGATGGAGACCTGTGAATCCAGTCACTGAGAGGCGAGTAGAATTACCCACGCCATTTCACCACAAACCCGTTTATAGGGTGGGCCACCTTCATACATCATTACAGAAGAAAGGACAGAGAAACACAGAGAGAAAGAAACATCGATGCCCGTATCGGGATTCAAATCCAGGACCCACAGCTCAGGAGTCAGGAACACTAAACACTCAGCCATCGGTAGGCGGTTTTGTTATTGCTAGTGCCCATATTCCAATAAACCTTATTGAAATATTGCTAGTGGCCATATTTCAGTAAGATGATATTCACTCACAGCTGAACATATAATGCCCAGAGTTTTTTTTTTTAAATCATTTTTTCAACAATGACATAAATTTATTTCTTTTCAACATAGGTAAATTGCATTTTTTCCCAGCTGGCTTTTCTTCTTGACAGCCTAATCATTGATTGGAGGACCATCTTGGCCTATAACACCTAGGTTAACTCTGGAGTTAAAATTTGAAAATATTCCGTGATAGCATAGCAAAATTCATTTGGGTTCAATAAGATGGCTTTTAACAGTATGTCTTTGTTTTGTAGTAATTGATTGTACACTTTTATGCAAACATATTTATTAAGAATAAAATTAAACACAATAAAACAAGGCGATGATACATTTAAAGTGCAGTTGCAACAGTGATTAGAAATTCTCCTATTTCGATTTTATATCCCGAATTGACACCTACTCGTTTCTTATAAAAATAAAATTCATAATCAATCAATAAAACATCTGGCGATTACGATTATGTGTAGCCAGAAGTAGTTATTATCCCTCTATATTTGACCTTCATTACTGATTTCATCTTTTTTTACCACACAAAAACCAGCATTTTTAATCAATTAACGCTTATATTGTGCAGAATCTCTAAAATAATTTGGACTTGATATCTCTTGTTTTTTATTAAAAGTACAATTAAATGTCTAATTTAAAGATATTTCTAGCATAAAATACTTATCCTTTTATATTTTAAAATCAATAGAAATTTTTAAGCATTTAGTAATAATTTATAATTTTGTTTATAATAAATTATAATTCATTCTATACATATATGAATTTTCCAAATAATATAATGTGTTTCGAAAATATAATATAATTATGCAAAAATAATGAATTTAAGGAAAAAAACTTAATCAAGTATTATAGTTGCTAAAAAGAAAGGTAAATACACTACTGGCCATTAAAATTGCTACACCAGGAAGAAATGCAGATGACAAAATGATATTTATTGGACAAATATATTATACTAGAAATAACAAGTGATTAAATTTGCAAAAAATTTGGCTGGATAGATACTGAGAAACCGGTACTCAGAACAACCACCTCTGGCAGTAATGACAGCAGTTATACGCCTGGGCATTAAGTCAAACACAGATTGGATTGCATGTACAGGTACAGATGCCCATGCAGTTTCAACACGATACCACAGTTTATCAATCGTAGTGACTGGCGTTTGGTGACGAGCCAGTCGCTCGGCAACCATTGACCAGACGTTTTCTATTGGTGAAAGATCTGGAGAACGTGCTGACCAGGGCAACAACCTAAGATGATCCGTATCAAGGAAGGTCCGTACAATACCTACAATATGCGGTCGGGCATTATCCTGCTGAAACGTAGGGTTTCGCAGGGCTCGAATAAAGAGTAGAGCCACGGGTCGTTACACACCAGAAATGTAACATGCACTGTTCAAAGCACCGTCGTTACACACCAGAAATGTAACGTGCACTGTTCAAAGCACCGTCGTTACACACCAGAAATGTAACGTGCACTGTTCAAAGCACCGTCGTTACACACCAGAAATGTAACGTGCACTGTTCAAAGCACCGTCAATGCGAACAAGAGGTGACCGGGACGTGTATCCAATGGCAATCCGTACCATCACGGCAGGTGATAGGCCAGTATGACGATGACGAATGCAAGCTGCCAGTGTGCGTTCACCGTGAGGCCGCCAAACACGGATGCGACGATCATGATGCTGTACACAGAACCCGGATTCATTTGAAAAGATGACGTCTCGCCCTTCGTGCGCCCAGATTCGTTGTTGATCACACCATTGAAAGCGCTCTTGTCTATGACGTAGCGTCAAGGGAAGCCGCAGCCATGGTCTCCGAGCTGAGAGTCCATGCTGCTGCAAACGTTATCGAACTGTTCGTGCAGACACTTGTTGTCTTCCAAATGACCCCGTTTCTTGTCTCACGGCTCGTGACGTGGTTGCACGATCCATTAAGGCCATGCGGATAATATGCCTGTCTTCTCGGCTGCTAGTGATAGGTGGCCGTTGAGATCCCGCATGGCGTTCCGTATTACCGTCCTGAACCCATCGATTCCATATTCTGCTAACAGTCATTGGATCTCAACCGACGCGAGCAGCAATACTGCGATAAGATAAACCGCAATCCCAGTACGCTACAATTCGACCTTTATCAAAGTCAGAAACGTGCTGGTACGCATTTCTCCTTCTTACACGAGGCATCACAACAACTTTTCACCAGGCAACAACGTTCAAATGCAATTTGTGTATGAGGAACCGGCTGAACAATTTCCTCATTTAAACACAATATAAGTGTCGCTACTGGCGCCTGCTTTGTCTGAATGCGCTGAAAAGCTAATCCTTTGCATATCACAGCACCTTCTTCCTTTCGTATAAATTTTACGTCTGTAGCATGTCGCCTTCTTGGTGTATCAATTTTAATGGCCAGTAGTGTACTTATTTTTAGATGTTAATAAATTTCTCTTTTATGAAGATTTATATTTAAAGGCAGAACACATTTGCTTAAAAAATTTAACAAAAACCAGACAAATATGATAAAGTTAATCACATCATGTACAATGCATTACATTTAACATAAGAACATAGAAAGTCTAACATTTAGCTATAACTATAACAATAAAGAAAGTGAGGCGGTGTTACAAAGTAAAAAAACTAAATAGTTACTTACTACAGTGATATATTTTCATTTAAATATTGCATTAAATGAATATTTCCAACAGCTGTGTCATTTGATGTGGGGCTGAAATTTTCTGAAAATATTAATGTAAGCACAATGAAGTACGGTGTGACTTGTAGACACTCATACTGAATGACATATTTTAAACACTTTAAATATATTTTCAACTTTATTGTTTTCTTAGAAGTATTCGCAGTAAGGAAAGAAATCTTTATGTGAGTGTTTTTTTCTGTTAAATTAGATATAGAAATAAAATCATGTTTTTTTTTATTCTTAATATATAACTTCCATCAAAATAACTTCACGTAATAGCTATAAATTAAGTATCTCAATTATTATTATTATTATTATTATTTTGAGAAATCCTTCCGGAACTTTATTTGGAATTGAATTAAGAAAGCAAAAAACATTGCGAAACAATAGCTAGCGTTCTGATGCTAAATTACGTTTTGTATTCGAAAGCAAGCACCACGGGTCCTACATTTAAGAGAGTGGACTCTAAATCACCTCAATCATCAACTACTGGAGATGGCTGATAGTCGAATGTACAAACTATTGCATCATTTTCTTAAACTACGGTAGGCACTTGGGTGAACAACCTTAGCCACAACAAGGCTGGAAACTACTACTCATTTGTCGTTAGACAGGCACCTTTAAATTTTGTCACGGAGGCGAGTAGCATTACCCGCACCATACCACCACAAACCCGTTAATAGGGTGGGCCACATTCATACATCATCACAGAAGAAAAGACAGAGAAACACAGAGAGAAAGAAACATCCATGCCCCTATCGGGATTCAATCCCGGACCTACAACTCAGGAATGTTAAACACTCAGCTATAGTAACTGTTGTATTGTATAAAATATAACCATTCATCAATCAGCCCAGCTCAGTTGTTAGTAAAAGTCTTTAAAATCCCCCCTTTTCCTTATCACTACTCTATTCCTGAAGAAAGTCTCAATTGTAATACTAGAGAAATAGTATGATACATAATAGTCATGCAATAAAATGTGGCGCAGCTGACGCCAAGAAAACATTTCGGAGTGCTCTAATCCATAAGGAAAACCAGTTTAGCTCTTCATCAATGTTTGAAGATTAAAGGATTTGTAGCGTGTGGGGATATGTTTTATTAGGACGAATTCCTGCAGACAGCTGTTCCATATCTATCGTTAACTAAATACGCCTAGGCATGATAACTTAGATAAAAAGAATGAAATTGTGTTTCCTGAAATAAAATGTGCTTTGGATTATAAAAATATAAAAAATAAAAATTTTAATTTTCTAAAACAGGTTAGTTTAAAATAATGATGATGTCCTTAATTTAACGCCTATCACCAATGTAAGTAATCACACACACACACACACACACACTATTAAGTTATATAAATTTAAAAATAGAAGTTATAAATTCGGAAAATTCATTTTCTGGAAACTTGTTCATTTAAGTATATAGTTATAATTACAATATTATAGCTGGAATATGTTTTATTTATTGTTACATTTTGGATACATACATGCATATATCTATATGTATAAACAGGAACCACAATAGTTGGCAGTGAAAAGCATTATTCTGGTTCCCGGAATATAGTGGATTAATGTTAGTTGTTATGTGTTGTTATTGTTGTTAAATATGATACTTGGACAAGCCAAGCTCGCTATGCTATTGGCTATGCGAACTTAAGTCAATAGGTTGCGTCTTTCGTTTAACCAGAGCACCAAGATGGTGAAAGTACAACTTTGCTCCATACTCCTCCGATAAATGGCACCATTAGAGAATCTACTCCCTCAATTTTGGCATTGATTTGGTGGGGGAGGAAATTTTCTCCAGTCCATTTACATCCATGGTAACTGCTCCACAACCGGCCGCAAGACTTTTGATTCCACAGACTTAACGAGCATCTCATGTACTCGGTGGGTTTTTGACAACATTGGGAATCAAGCCCTGACTGAAGGCCGATGTCCTAACAACTAGGCTCCCACTGCCCAGTGGATTCCTAACTTAGTCCAATTGAAGACCGTTGGGCTATGTAAGTAAAAAGTTCTGTAGGGACTATTTCTCGGCTGATGTAGAGGGACATGCAGAAGAGGGTTCCAGCTTAACTATGATCATGTCTCTTGACTACAGGTCAAAATTCCGCTGTAATTGGTTCTGTTTCGCATCTTCGGTCAACAGAAATAAGCGGCCGGAAGCATACTGCAATAACCTAAATTATCCTAAAAAAATATATTAAAATTGTTACCAAGATAAACTCAAATAATAAAAATTTAAAGTATTGATACATTCATAAGTAGTAACGATCTAATACAATGTGAAAACATTTGTGTTTGCGATAGAGTTAATAAAATAACAGACAATGCCAGTTTATACACCACTTTTAGTTTTCATTCTAGGTTGGAAACTATTTTTGCATGTAATGATCTGGGTTGGCAACTAAATTGTTCATTTTCAGTTTAACAGCTCATGGGTTAGATTCCAGCATAAATGGTGGATGTTTGTAATGGTTTGAATTCCATTTTAAGCAGTAGATGCTGGTCTAACTACACCTCGAGTGTATAAAGTGACCATATAGCAACACACAAAAATCCAAAAAGAAAGACCTATACATTATCTGTATATATTAGATATTCTCACATTTAAAAAAAACACGCTTTAAATAGCATAGAACTATAGTGGAAAATTTAAAAACACTTTGTATATATATATATATGAAAGAACTCATTCAAGGAATTGGAGGTTGAGTTGTTTCTGCCAATAACAGTAGCATTTGGAAAATTTCGAGCATTCTCCCCTTATGATCCGAGAATCCGGCCCAGTGTACCAAAAAAATTTCTCGGAAAACAATGCATAGTGGATGCTTTACATGCTCCTTTATTAATTGTCTGTTTTAATATTTTCAACCTGACGTTTAAAAAAATAATAACATTTATGATATTATAAATTTCTTTAAAGTGAAATTTCTCTTTTTATCTTCTTCATATTCTTTAATATACTAAAACAGGGACTAAATAATAGCAAAAATAATCACATTTACTTTTTTACATCTAAAGTAATTTAAATAACAGAAACTGATTTAGCACACACGCACACAAAATGTACATAAACAACATGTTACTAAATATTTTCTAATGTTTATTATTCTGACGGTATTGAATTTTTAAAGCAACAATCAATGGCAGAAAAAATAGGCAATAACTGTAATAGAAAGGGTACAAATAAAGGTCAACTTCATTTCTTATTAATTGAATTTAAAGTGGTCTGAAAACACAAGCATTAAGTATTTTTTTAAATACATTATCGGAATAATAATACATTAAAAAATAAGAATTTACTATTTAAAATAATATGCTATATAAATATTACTAATAATATATAAAATTTAGCATTCCTTTTGGTAAAAATATTTTTTTTATACACTTAAAAAATATAATAAATGATATTTAATAAATAACATCGTACGATTCAGTTCTTAACATTCATAACTAAAATTTCTTCTAAATTTACATGAAGTTAAAAGTAAACGTGATTAGAATTATAAAAATTATATTTAAAAAAATTCAACTATTTCCATAAATCTGAAAGGGAATCTACTAGTGAAAAAGCAAATTACTTCTTCCCAGAGTAATATGTTTGTCAGTTCTTCGAAAAGGACATCAAATATCACGCCATTTTAGCTTTCTTTTGTGAAGCACGTATCCAAAATGTTTTTAGATTCCGTGCTCTTTAATCCCTTTAAGTCAGTGTTAAAATCTAGTCTGTGTTTTTTCCCCTTTTTCCCAGTAACGCAGCTACTCTCTATGTTACATGGAAAGGGAAACAAATCACCCATTAGAGAACGCGGCAGACTCTAATCTGTGTCAGAAGAAACATTGTTAACGCCTATCCGAACAGGAGGAAAGTGGGGAGGGGAAAGGAATGTCGCGCAACAAATTATTGCTTCAAGACACATCTTTAAAACTCATATTCTGTGTCTCGTGGTGAGGATTTAAACGCCCCAGCACCTGCGCCAATAAATAATTCTTCCTGAGGGAAAAGATCCAAAGGGAAAAAATTCTGGTCGTTCCGCGTCCGGTTGCGGAGAGCACCCTTATATATATATGCCAGGGATTTTGTGGGGATTAAGTGTTTGTTTTAACCTCTATCTCCTTCTGCAAACTTTTATACACTGTAATATGCGATGCATTCTGAAAGGTTATTCATGGTTGTGGATTAACCAGAAGTCGAGTAACTTTACGACAGCTGTTGCTTTAGAGATGTGAGAATATGCAACTCATCTGAAGGATAAAAGAAAGCATAACTACTTAAGTTCAGCATATATAAAGATGGATGCTGATTCTATATGATTTTTGGAAATTTGGGGATTTATTTTCAAAGATCTTTTTTATATTGTTATTTAGACGTTTGCAATAATCTTCAATGTATACGAATATCTACGTTAAGTTTTGATAATTTCATAAAAATAGACATTGGACAAAAGAGGAATTATGTAATTTTATAAATAACTACTTTTATAAAAATTATTAGAAATAAAACAGTTATTTCTGTCAGAAGAAAAAAAATCTTTAAAGAATGGCATCAATAATATCAATGAAAAACAAGATGAGAATAAATATAACATATAGAAGAAAGAGAAGATTTCGCATGCTACCATAAAGTTATGAACCAAAATCTCGTTCTTAAAATAATAAATTTTATAAAAAAAAATTAAAGTTTTGCTTTCTCGTTTGAGACTACGTTAATTAAGAAGATAGATTAATGAAAACTGTGAATAAATATATTTTGAAATGCAAATATACCATACATATTATCTGCGCTTAAAGATTTCATTGGCATTTTTTATTCAAACAAAAAATTAGACCTGACGATTATTTAAGGTTTAAAGATACTTAGCTGCAAGTGTACTCTTATGTACATAAAATTGTTAAAAAAAAAAATCCTCTGCACATAGAGTACAATTTTATAACTTCCATTTCTCATTCAAAAGATCTTGGTTTGAATTTCTGATCTGGGTTCGAATATTGATAACTATTATACACACATTATTTAATAATTTATCCAAAATGTGTTTCAATGTCTATAATTTGTGTGATGTTTTCTTAACATTTCCTCTATGTACATTACTAAAAATTCAGTGTGTAGTTCTAATTGGACCAGAGTATTGGGATAAACAACAATAATACTTTTCTAACAATGGTTTCTTAATTATAAAACTATTCAAAAAATTAGCGGAGCGGGAAAAAATTTGGTGGAAAGCACTGTAAGTTTATCGTTCGTGGTTATGAAGTACACATTTAACAAAACACAATATAGAGTAAAAAGGAAAATAATTAAATGATAACTTGATGCTCTGGAAAGATTTAAAAACATGATAAGATGATTCAGGTCTATAATTATGTATTTGGAAATGATTTAAGATATTCAATGTGATACGCTATCTTCTGGAGTCACTTACACTGTTCTGCATCTGTTTTATATAGAAGCAAATAATCCCTACACTATTACTTGTCAATAAAATATTAATCGAAATGAAGTTAATTCCCTAATATTATTTCTTATCCACTGAATTGTTGTTTAAAAATAAAATTAATTAATTTAATTATTCCGCCAAAATTTAAAAAATAAGGGAAAAAACATTGACAAAAGATACAACCGATAATTTTTACTGTGGAGGGTACCAGTTCAAGCATTTGAAAATTACAAGAAATTTAGCTTCATTTAGTGAGTGGGGAAACAGTCAATGATGCAATAAAAAAATGAAGTATTAGAAATAAATGGCCAAAAAATACTTAATGCAATAAAAGTGAAATCCTAAACCTTAATTTTAACCTGTTTTATTGAGTACTAAATCAGTTTGATTACTAAATTCTAAATGATTTTTTTCATTTTCCTCTTATATCCTCATATTTTTAAAGAATGTTTGCACTATTTTGTAACATAATATAATATAAATCTCTTTAAAAAGAGAAAATTAAAAATCTATTAATGAAATAATTTACGTAAAGTTTATGAAATATATAACTCTTGTAATGAAATCATTTAATATTATTAATTTCATTTGACTCTCTAGGTATTTATAGAAACAAGTATTGCAAAAAAAGTCTTTAGCATAAAAGTTTAAATCAATAAAAAAATTTCCATTAAAGAGATTGAGACTATTAAACATTTGCTATAGCTTGAAATCTCTAGATGAAATGTTTCCTTGACATTTTTCAGTATACAACCAAAATATTGTGTTTATCGAAACTTAGTGATCTAATAAAAATATCTAATAAAATAATCTAATAAAAATCACTAAACTAATCTTATAATTTTTACTTAATTGAGATTTTACTTGATAAAAAGGCTTAAAAATATTAAATTATTATTCAAATTTATAATTAAGATGACTTAAATCAAGACATGATTGAGTCAGGAGAAATCTCATTTTCACGAAAAAAGTAAGTAAAAATGAACAAGATTCTCAAAAATTAGGAATATAATAAAGTGTTTTAAAATAGTATTTAATATATTTTGATAAAGCTAATAAATTGGTGTTATAACTCAATACTATGTTTGCCTACAAATTCGATAGTAAGAGTTAATTTAATTTAAAAGTTATAAAAATTAAATTTTAAAAATATACCGAGCAAAGTTTTTAAATCTATAATATTCTCAAAATATGTTATAAACTTTCATTTTTCTGAAATAATAAAAAAAGACATATATCCAAGTCTTGTGTATTCTATATTTCAAAATCCTGAAATTTATCTAATTAATTCAGAAACTGTTAGTGCAGAGTTTATCAATCACAGTAAACTATTTCAATAGAGATGAAATTTTTATTACAAATATATATTGATATTTATAAGCTTTTTGTGTGAATATATTTACATAATTTGAGGGGGTACTGAGTGAGTATAATTATCAGCAAAATTGTTTTTATTGATAAATTAGCTTTATTATAAAAAAATAGTAAATCTATTTATATGTTTATCAAAACAGTTGTGTGAGTTATGTTAAAAGTTTATTGAGTGATTTTATTAACAATATAATTTCTCAGTCACATTAACTGTTTTAATAAAAAAAATTGAATTAACTGGAAATAAGAAATCTAGTTTGTTTATCAAAAAGGTGAGCTGATTTAAAAGGTTTTGCTATCATAATTATGCTGCTCAAATATCTTTGTTACATCTTAAAAATAACTTTAATTCAGGTAAAGCATACCATATTTTATTTGTTTATGCATAATTAAACGAAGTCACAAACATTAATTTAATAATCAGATTAAAACAGAAATGAATTTTTTAATTTTTGTACCTCATATATACACTATAGTTGACATATTCACAGAATTTCAAATTTTTTATTCCTAGCTCTATTTTAGATTCATTTTTCTTTCTTCAACATAAGAATAACTTGTTGTGAAGGGGAGAGTAAAGAGTTACACGTGTAAGTACTAAATAATACGGGCCATGATTTTCTTACTTTTTTTTTAAATTCACCTCTTCTTAATTTGTTACAGATGTACAAACAAATTAATAAAACAAGTCCTTAGTGCAAGTTTATTTCAGACTATAAAATGAAACGTGTGAAGCAGAAGTTATGTCATTTACTCTAGGAAAGAGGACTATTTCTATTTCCCTACCGCCAACAAAATGAGCAAAAATAAAGACTGTTAGAAGGAGAGAAAAGAAAAAAGCTATGCGTTTCTTACAAGAACTGTTTCCAAACTTCGCTGGTGGCCCATGTCGGGATTTGCCAACATTGCGATAATGTTATTTGCTTTAGAAGGAAGTGTACAAAAAAAAAGTGCACCTTTTGTATCAAAACTGAAGAAGGTAAATAAGGTAACATTTACGATACAAGTACAAACAGTAACACTTGCAATAAAAACACTTGGAATTTTTGTCATTCAATAGGATGTTAACCTTGCAACATTTTTTAAACTTTTTCATCTTCATTTTTTTGGCATTTCAAAGAATATTTATTAAAATCATATTAAATGTTAATTTTACATAATTTTTCAGCCTTATGTTGGAATGCAAACAAGTAAAACAAGTAAAACATGCAACTGCATAAATAAAAGAAGAAATATAACAACTGCATAAATAAAACATGCAACTGCATAAATAAAAGAAAAAAATAATGCTTTTATAAAATTATAAAAGTTTATTGTTTTTCCGAGAAGTGTTTAGTATGCAATATAGGGCAGATACAAGTAAAATATTTATGGTGATTAAATAAGCAATGAGGGATAATGTTTGTTTCACCTCTTGAAATCAATATAAATGAAGTAGTCGAATCAGTTTTTTACCAAATAAATACAGAATTTATTTGTACATTTATTATAATTAAATATCATGAAGAAATTAGAAGTTATATTTTATGTTGTACTGCAACATTTTGTTGCCACATATGCCACCAATATTCCTTAAGCAAACATTTCAATACCAGTTAATTTATAAATCTATAGTGAAAAAGCAACAGACAAATTTATAAAAACCTTTAAAACGTCTTCAATTTATGCAATTTGCCTTAGAATATAAATACCATATAATACTTTACAGTTTGAAATATTAAGACAAGTAAAATTACTAACATAATATTGGAGAATTTGAATATAACTGAGAAGGGAAAGAAAAAATTTAAATACACTTTTAATAATAAAAGCATAATTTCAGTTGGTAATATTTTAATTACATCACATGTGTGTGTTATTTATCTATCAAATATTATTTTATGCTCATTGTATTTTATTAATAGTCATACCATATCAGGTATACATTTTGTCGTTAATTAAGTCAAAAGATGTGATTTCATAATGGATATAGTTTTTGAATTGCCATAAATTGGGCAAACACAAATTTAGATATTTGTGACTTAATATATAATTTTTAATAAGTAACAAAAATTTAGAAAACTCCTTTATTTAATTTTAAGGCAATTAAACTGAAAAATTATTAATTGCATAAAATACGATATACACAATAATTCGTTTTTCTTTAATTTTTAGTTTCTATAATATATTATTTTAATAATATATCCTTGATATCGCTAAGATGTTTTCACAGAAGAAGGCATTTTAACATTTAACGTTTGTTGCCTTCCGAGAGTAATTTTCATAGATAATTGGCCATACTTGTATTTTGCAAAGGAGAAAACTTTAAAAACATTTAAAATTCCATGATTACAGATGAACAAGCAGAAAACAAAAATGTAACTCCCATTTCCCTTTTGCAACAGTAATTGGGATCACATTTGTGTCCGCAAAAAATTTTAAAAATAATAAAATTATTTAATATGTATAATAAAACCATAAAAGGTGCTCCCATGAACTTTTCATTATTTTATACAACTGTTTTCCCAGTTAACTCAATTTCATATATTTTGCAATGAGCTGTTATCTTAATCTATCTCGATCATTGTGCATTTATTAGAGTGGGACTTATTTTGTCACGTCTTTACTCGATATGAATTGAAGGAAAGCTTAAATTGAAATAAAATAAAATGCAATTTGAAAATTAAGAATATCAGTAATATTTTTAATTTTTTCATTGGACATTTTGATTATAAATTGTTTTATATTTTTACAACTTCATAAATAAACGGTATGAGAAAATAGAAAAATATTTAAAGAAAAAAATATTAATTAATGAAATTTTTAAGAATTTAAATCGTTCTTGCCGATTTAAACTATCCATAAAGTGTCTTTTTCATTTTGCTTTTTCTATTGTCCATTTATTAATGGCTTGAATCCATGGTAAACGGCTTCTCAAACCGCTCCATATATAAGAAATCGTTTCATTAAAAGAATGAATTTCGACACTATTCTCAGACATTCGATGGTGAACTTCGCCTTGTTTGCTGCCGCTCAAAGAATGTGATTTAAAGGCCGGCAGCAAACATCAAAATGTTGGATTTACAACGCCGTCTCTATATGATGTGACGTGAATGAAATGTTATCTGACGTCATGGATATTTTAAACCAATGAGAATCGTTATTAAGTGGCGAACTCAGGATATCAGCTGTAATGAAAGAAATAACCATTTTATGGTTAAAAATATTTTCAGTTATTGTAAAAAAATGGCCTTAAAAATTGCTAAAAAAGGAAACATGTGAATTAAATCAATGTTAATGCTATTTCTTTTTCCCATACGAAAATAACTGTTCAGACATGTGTGTAAAAATTTCAAAAGAAAGATTTACATTAATTCAGAAGCAAAAACTTTTACTATTTTTTGCTCATCAACGCAATAAAATAATCTACTAAGTGGAAAAAATTTTTTTATAAATCTCCCAATATTTTAAGCAAAACAAAGCTTATGTAAATCATTCAAAATAAGTTTATTGATCAAAACAAATTTTCTGAAATCTTATTTCCAAAACCAAAAAAATAAATAGATAAATAAAATGCTTATAGTCACAAAGATAAAAGGAAGTAAAATAAGAATAAATGTTTTCGTGAAAGAGCAATCTTGTTAACTATATTAAAACAACATATGTTGCAAGTAAACAAAAGATAATTTAGTTTGAAAAAATTTAATGTATTTTTAAAACAGTTCTTTTTTTTAAATTCAAATAAATATTGTGCTTTTTCTCTTTTTGCTTAAATGCTTAATCTTCCTTTTATTTTAACATAATAGCGTAATTTATGTATGAATTCAAAATATAATTATTTTTGATGCGTTTCCAATTGTTTTTGTTTCTTTCAGAAATAATTCATTACCGTGATTTCAGTGATAACAAAATATTTAATAACGAATTCTTTCACTATTTTTTTATTTAAAAGAAATAAAGAATCGTTTCTGAGAGCTTTAAAATATTTTTCAATTGCTAAATGCACGATTCTAATCTGATCCTGAAAGACCAAGATAGTTTTATACTATAACAAAAATAATTATTAAGCTCCACAATTGCATTCTGCATTAAATTCTTATCGGGGTAGTTCTGAATAGTTATTTGATTGAATTTCATGCATGATGTATTATATAGTGAATAATGTTTTGGTTTTATTTCTTGCTTACAAATCCTGTCAGAAAAGTATAATGAATGACTAATAATGTACTTCGATCAAATTGAAGATAATTTCATGAATTTTTACCCTTTCACTGTGTGACAAATACTTCTAGTCAATTTTAATGTAATGATCATTTAAGTTAAATAATCAAACTGTCGAAATTGAAGTCTCAAAAGTATAAACTCAAACTATTATCTTTATAATTTCCCTGAAATTTTTTGCATTAACTCCATTCATTATTTATAATTAGATTATTTCGATTCGTATTAATCCATATGTCTTTATTTCAAAATGATGATAATATAACGTCAAGGGAAAATGAGACAACCATCATTATTTTTCAGAAAATAAATTTTTTATTCAATTTGATTAATTGTAAACATAAATGAAATGAAGATGAATGTAAATAAATCTTTACGAAGATAAAAAAAAAATGCAGGAAGGAAAAAAATGGTTCGCATCACACCTGATTCACTGCTTTGAAAAGTTTACTTATAGTTGGGTAGCTTACTTCAATTCAGTGGTTTCTAAGCTGTCCAAGGACATCACTGAATTTTTAAAGTGAGGAAATCCTCTCAGCACGCAGATTTCATAATACACCAAGTATAAAGTTCACTACTTCCCGAAAGCAACATCTTTCTCTGATAAACATCAATAGCCTCAAAAAATCTCAAAATATAATCTACTCGGAGTAGAAAATTATTAATTGATGAAATATGATTGGTTTTTTTAAAAGTATCAAGCCTTGTCAACGCAACCAAAATGTTAAGCAACTAGGTTTGATTGTATTTGGTATCTGGCACTGCTAAAGGCATCAAATTCCATGTCTTTGTCTTAACTTTGTAGAGTTCCTTCACCACTAATGCACGTTAAACATCATATCTGGTATGGTACAGTCGCAAAAGAGCAAGCAGTTTACTCCGGTGATGACCTCGTCTTTCTTCCAGGATTAAAAATTCAGAACTAAGGATCATCGTTCAATGGCTATGGAAAGCTGAAAAAGGCAGCCAAAAAACGAAAGCAGCAGTGAAATTGCGAGCAAGCTATGACAACTGTTCTGAAGCTCATGATAATGTGCTGGAAAAAAATGTCCTCGTGAATTCAGAAGATAATACATTCGGTACCTTCCGAACATTCTTTTCACAGGTTCCATACATTCGGCTGATCCAGCCAAAGAACATTCTTCTGAGTGGACTGATGCACTTTAAAAATACCATTGGGTTGACTATCTCTCTGACAGTATTCCTTAGCATGGACAGGACGATGACAGCTCAAAGATGGACCATACCTCACTTGGCTTTAATTCAATATTTAAGAGGCAAATAGTTGTGTTTAATCAACATCAATCAATAAAAATCGGTAACCAGAAAAAAATAACAACAGCCATCGATTGTTCCTTTTTGAATATAAGAATTTCAGTTTCGCTTTTGTTGAAATACGTCAAAAGCTGGATTATATTTCTCTTTCATTTAAACGCCTTTGTGTTGGGATGGATTTCCGAAATTTTCACTTGTTGTTCGTATTGTTGTCACATATGGCACTTGGACAAGCCAAGCTCACTATGCCATTGGCAATGCGAATTTAATTCAGTAAGATGCGTCTTTCGTTTTAAGTAGATCACCAGGAAATTGAAAATACGACCTTATTCTAAACTCTCCCGATAGATGGCATCACCAGAATATCCACTCCTTCAATTTTGACATTGAATGAGAGAAAATTTTCTCCAGACCATTACACCCATGGTAACTGCTCTGCAACCAACCACAGGACTTTCGATTCCACAAACTTAACATACACGTATATCGCATGTACTCGGTGGGTCATTGGCGGCATTGGGAATCGGACCCCAGCCTTTTTTCCGGACAGAAGACCGACCGATACTCTAACCACTAGGCTACCACGGCCATTTGAATTCACTTAAAAATGTTAATATGATTTATTATTTGCCAGTATTGGTCCCGGAAGTACAGTTATAGACACCAAAAACAACTTCTTTCATAAACATTGTCAGCTAAATAGCTTTTAAATTTATCTTAAATCAATCAAGTTTATCTTTTTAGCGAAAAGTAACATCGAGGGAAATTTTTTAAATTCGTAATTAAAATATATAAAACCAAATAATCATCATTCAGCGAATTTATGATATTTGAAAGCTATTTTCTTTTTTATTATTAAATCCAACAAAATTAAACTTTTGTTTTTGTATTTCCATTTTCAAACAAAATAAAATTTGGAGTAAAGCAAACATCATAATTTAAAATAATAAAAATCAGTTGAACACATTTCTGCTTTATTGCCTAAATCATTTTCCTGCATTATGCTATTATCCATACATTCAAAACTGGAAGGCAATATTTATTTTAAGCAATGAACGATTAAAAAAGAAAGTTTTTACCGAAATTATGACAGTAACACGTAATTTGATAGACTAAAAAGTATTTCAAATTTATTCAAGCAGAAAATTACAGATAATGTGACAGTATTTTGAGTAAAATAAAGCAAATTATTCAACAAAATCCGAGTAATTTGTTTTTCTAGCAGACTTTTTTTTTTAATCGATTAAAGTAATTTTGATTTCAATTTTGTGTGTGTGTTAGATGTTTAGGATTTAAGTTAAAAGTGAAGCTTGCCAAACTCTATCGCAATTATAGGTAAATATCTATTTAGTTGAGTTTCTGTCCAAACAATTTTGAAATTTTGCAATTTAATGAAAACTATAATTAAGTTTCTTTTATTACTTATATATTTGTTGAGATATATTGAAATATATAATAAAAGCAGTCACATACACACACTCTCTGTTCTAAATTTAATATATTTTTTGACCTATTTTCAAAGTAGTATGCAAATTGAAATTTTCATACAGCAAAACAAATTAAAAATCAAATTTGGGGAAATCAAAACTACTTTAGTTATTATAAATATATTGAATTTTTTTTCTGTGTGGAACACACACACACACACACACAACACACACACACACTCTCTCTCTCTCTCTCTCTCTCACCATACTAAAAATACACATAAAATCCACTTTTAAAAGTGTTAAATAATCCATATATTTATTTATTTTTATTTTTAAGGAATATAATAAGAAAAGAACAATTACACTTCAAATTATTCATCTTTTTTTTAATTGTATGTAGTTATGCATCAAAAAATTGTGTTTCTTCATCTGAAATCAACTAAAGAAACTAATTTAAGCTGTAAATTATACATCTACCACACATAATGTGATATTCATCTAGCTGTTTATATATATATATATATATATATATATATATATATATATATATATATATATATATATATATATATATATATATATATATATATATATATATATATATATTGTATTCGTTTCAGTTATATAAATAGACTAATATTTTACAACCGGCTTTTCTCTATGTAAGGGCATCACGTATACGCAGGTACCTGAAAAAAATCTATAAAAATAAAATCTTCATTTTGTCTGCTCATGGATATTCTATGAGCAGACAAAATGAAGATTTTATTTTTTTTACTTGTCCATAGTTAAGTAAAAAAAATGTACGGAATGCTAAGAAACTCATATCATAATATTGGTATTTGATTAAACTTTTACCTAAGAACTGTGCTTTATCTCGAAATTTTAATCAAAATCGTAGTTGGTGATGATTTGAATTCTCTAAAAATTGTTACTTCCACGATATAATTCTCACATTAATCAGTCTTTTTCTTAATAAAGGCATCTTCAACTTCTAAAAAATGCTTTTTTAAGTGCAAGAACAACACCAGTCTAAAAGTAATTTTTTGGAATGCTGGTGGCCTTACTCAGGACAAGTTCACTGAGCTTAAAAATCATTGTCCATCAAATGAAATCAGATGTTGTAGGCATTGCCGAAAGTGATTCTGCTGCCGATAATTTAAAATTCTTTCCAATTAACCAGTATCAATCTTTCTCTTTACCACGGTCAAAACAAATAGCCTCTGGGATTGTAGTTTTTGTAAAGCGATCCCTTATAGCTGATACTTTAGTTAAACATTCCATGAACGATCATGATCTATTAGAGGCTTTTGAAATCCGTGTTTGGAAAAACAACGAAGCTTTTCGTATCGCCTTTGTTTATAATACTCCCACATCTTCACATTTCAAGACGCTCTCCACTCCTGGAGATACTTCTTTTTTTTATTGGACTGCAAGACTTATTATGCTCGAAAGAGCCAACATAAGGACCTAATTAAAAAAAAAAACATTTAATCAATGTAACATTACGCTTTGGCACTCCTCGTCTCACTTCAAGAGTTCATTTTTATCTCTTTTGAAATTTCCATCTACGAGAGAATAGCTTGTGAAGGAAGAAGGGAAAAATATGCATGTATAGAGTGTAGTATCTTCCATTCCTCCTGCACTCCTTAGTATAATTTATTTTAAAAAAATCAAATTCTTTTTTTTTTTTTAGAGTTTTTAAATTATTATTTATTTTTTTCTATTGCAATGTATTTATTAGTGTTTTTTTCTATATGCTGCAATAGTAAATGCATTTAACGTGGTTCAAGAAAATCTGGACATCAATAGCGTGTAGAAGGGGATAGAAGTTTAAAATGTAAATCTCATCACATTTGATACTTTTTCAAAATTGCGATAGCTAGATGTATACATAAATCAATTTTAGTGGGCAGAAATAAGCAGATGAAGTCCTATTACAATAACCTAACCTAACCTTAGGAAGAAATAAAAGACAGGACACATACAGATAATATTTTTACTGTATGAATAGAGAGAACAAGTGAAAGTAGTCAGCCGCGGGAAAGTTCGTAAGATTGTGTCAATCAATTAACCACTTGATGCTCATTAACACTTTTTAATTTGACCGTTATTAATTGACAAGATTCACGGCTGACATTTTTTTTTACGCAAAGCACAGTATATTTAATTATCATCGATCACCACAGAGGAGTTTTTGTTGTTGTTACTTATGACACTTAAAGAAGCCAAGCTCGTTATACCGTTGGCCATGACTGTGCGGATTTAAGTCAGCAGGGTGTGTCTTTCGTTGAACCAGAGCATCATGAAGGTGAAAGTACGAATTTGCTCTAAATTCCTCCGATAGATGGCACCACATTGATCTGAAACTTGATTGAATTGATTCAAGTTTGACATTGATTTGAAGGAGGAAGGAAATTTTCTCAAGGCCATTGCACCCATGGTAACAGCTCAACGACCGACCCCAGGACTTTCGATTTCGTAGATTTAACGAGCACATAAATCGCATGGACTCGGTGGTTCTTTGGAGGCATTGGGAATCGAACCTTACCCTTCCGGACGGAATGACGATGTCCTAACCACTAGCCTACCCCTTCCACTGAGGAATTTTTTTTTAACTAAATGTTATGTAAAGTTAACCGCAATCTAGTTATTGTGTGTACCATTCACTTTTATAAAAAATAAAAGATCTTTAAATAATTCCTGCAAAATATTTAATTGATGGATTTTTTGTGAAAACCTTATGCAGAACAACACATCATTTACTTAAAGTGAGTACCATATCCAAGAAAATTGAAAAAATTATTATAGTTGCAATTTTCTGAATTTATTTGTAATCCTTTTTCCATGCGTTAGTTGAATTTTTATTTGGGATTGAGTTGCGTGGATTAGATTAAAACTTACATGAATAATTTAAAAATAAATTATGCGCTTCTTTTCAAAATTTTGATTTAACTTTGCAGTTAATCTATATATAAGTCATAAATATTTTTAATCTGACTTCATTGTAAAACCATAAATTTACTTATGTCGAGCTACTATGGTCCTTTACTCGCTTCAAGTATAGAAGATTTGTTTTTTACACCATTTTTAAAATTTAAATATCCGTGATTAGTGGAAAGTGTATATAGAGAAAAAGTATGTAAGGCATTGGATCCCTCTTTCTTTCCACATATCAACAGTGTAATTTAAAAATATGATTAGTACTTTTTTTTTATTTTTAAAAAAGTATTGTTTGTGCTCACTGCAACAAGGTGTTTTCGATTTCCCCAATATATCGGTGATCGGAAATACATTATAGAAAGTATTTTAAAAAAATGCAGTGACTTCGATACTTGATAATAATTCTTTAAATTTAATAAAAAATAAAGATAATTTTAAATTGTTTCTTACCTTATTCGATTAACGTGAGCTCATCCCCACCGAAGGAGTTGCACAACACTAATTAAAATGTGCTCACTCTCCCAATTCCCTCTCCGCATCAAGTGATGCCTCAGTCTGCAAATTTTACGGGAAGCGGCGTGAAGACTCCGGGCTCTATCTTTATAATAAAACAAAATCTCGTTTTATAATATATATTCTTCATATATTTTTATGTGTTCAGTTACAAAATATTTTATCATAAATATTGCAGAAAAATGTGGTGGAAAATTACTTTAATCCTCTGTATATTTGAATATTTATCTATATTTATGTATTGAAACTTTTTTGCATAAACTAAAAAGCTATATCCATACTCAGCAAACATACATATTACTTTAAATAGTTAGTTTTCTCAAAATTTCTTAAATTTTTAAAGTAAATTCCATTTAGCTAGATTTTTAAGCTAGCAAATTTACTGAATATTAATAATTAAATTCACTAAATACTCTTGAAGAAATATAACAATCCAATATTTAATTATTTTAAACATTCTTAAATTTAACCTCAAAGATAATCTCATAAAGTTTTGACATTTTATTCTTTAAACATTGTATAGGATAAATAGACGTTAAGATTCGCTCCTCTCCTCCTTAGACACATGCTAGGGGAGAAAAGGAAAGGTTTAAAAATACAACTCGAAAGTTACGAGATGGCACTACAACTCGTCAGGTGAAGAGGCGATACGTTTTGATTTGTTGACATTTTTATCATCCAGGATTTGACTTTGTACACAGACCACACACGGCATCATTAGCCTAATTTTTTTTTTTTTTCGCCGCCTGATGTTTCCTTTCCTTTTATAGCGAGTATAACCGATTCAGTTTTAAAGACCTTTGAAACATCCGCTTAAAATAAAATCCTCGCATCATTTGATGATGTAGTTGTGTTAATAATACTGCCGACATCAATGACTCAAATGGTACCTTCATAAATTATCAACAAATTACATCAGTGATTTTGCTTTCTTTCTTGTAGTTTACATTATATAATGCTTATGAACCATAACCTTTGAAAAAGAGGCATATTAGATAAAAGGAAACACATTCAACAGTAATTACATTTTAAGTTATTAAATATTATAATGTCACAGTTCTTGATATGAAGGGGATAGAAAAACTTCACCACTAGATACATTTTTCCTGAATAGATGTTGCAACTGTTAATAAAGATTTTAAAACGCAGTCCTCGACAAGAGGCAAATAAAAACATTGATACATATTTTTAAAAAAAAATCACCGATTTCACTTTTTATTACAAGATGTTTTAGTTGTTGACATTACACAATTACAATTAGCAAGTGATTTGAACTGAATGCGCTTAATATTCATATTTTGCACGCCAGGGCTCATTACACCGGGACATAAAGTTTAAGTAGATTCTGAACCACTACAAACCGCCACGTCCTAGTAGGATTCGAAGCCGCAAACTTTTGAATTAAATGCCAGAGTGCTATTCATTCTTTTCCCGGCTCGGTAATGAGTTGATGAAACTACCGAAGCAGTTTTAACTACTTTATTCTTTAGATCTGAAATTGTCGCTAATATATTTTGAGATGAACATCATGTTAATAAGCAAGGAAGTTCACTATGTATACTGTTTTTTAAGTAAAAAATTGAGAATACAGATTGATTTTTAAAGAATTATTTTTTGTATATATTTTTTAAATTTAGTTTCATTTAATTTTAATATTTTTACTATTTGCTTTTAAATTCTAATTTTTTCCTGCTTATTTCTCTCTTCTCTTCTCTCTTTTTCTTTTATATATATATATATATATATATATATATATATATATATATATATATATATATATATATATATATATATATATAAGAAAAAATAAGCACACAGTTTAATCACTTAGAATTTAAACTCTTCCTATCTCAAATACTTAAAGATACGGAAATGCAAGGAGAATCTGGCAATTATTAAAAAAGTTTTTCGAATCTATTATATCCGTATGCTGATGATTAAATAGTTAAAACAATAATCTTAAATTCAACAGTTTGAGGGTTCGATTTCCGCTTTAACTGTGGATGTTTGTATAGGTTCGGAATAGTCTAAAATATACGTAAATCATATTCAAATTAAACCTAGGGTGTAAAAATTGACCATTAATTGAATTAAACCTAGTGTTCAAAAGCAGACTGAAATTTCACAGAAAATCGAAATTAATATTTAAAAATGAAAATGAGAATTTACGTTTATTTTCAGGGGTCAATAGTTTAAGCTGAAATTCTTTTGAATATATCATCATGGCATTAATATTGGCTACACATAAATTGTGTTAGAAACGACACAAAATGTTGAGGAACAGTATATACCTCTTTCTATATTCCTCCACTCCGTTGTTTCTCTCAACCATTCAATAGTTTACGTGTAAATGCTGGATATTTGATGCAGTAACAACGTTTGTTTCATTAAACAATGATAGTTTTTTTAATTACGTCCTTATATTGGCTCTTTCGAGCATAATATGTCTTGCAGTCCAATAAAGAAAAGAAGTATCTCCTGAGTTCTGCCTGAGGGGAGACTCCCTTCTGGACAGGAAGGACAAGGTCGAAGACAGGGGTGGCATATTTCATCATACGCTATATGTTCTCCTGTAATCAAAAAGTTCCATCGATTTTTTCACATGCTTTACGATAGTTTCAAGCTGTGATCCTGCACTTCTACATGGCACTTACACGAGGGAAAATGTTTAATATCTATACAAAAAACACCGAAAAGCCATTATTTTGGCAGAAGTCTATCGACATTGCTGTTTCTTCAGACAAAATTGCCTTCTCCAATTTAAACAGTTATATGTTTACCGCCAACATACTTTTAATTTATTTGATTAGTATACAAGGCATATTTCACATATAATGATGACTTCAACATACAATGATATCCTTGGACAAGTTGAGTGGCTTGTAACATCACATGATTGAAGTTCCTTTGCTGTACAATAAACTTGATGGTTGTTAAGCAAAATGTTTTCAGTATAGCAAACCAGCTGTCAGTGAAAACTTTTTAAAACTCTTTTTTAGAATGTCTAAAAAAAGTTTGAGTGTTCAGTTTACATTTGCGTCAGTTTTCGTAAATCTATAGACAGGCAAACACATCATAGATTTGAACCAATATTAAATGTCTCTTTTCTGGATACTCTTTTTTGAAAAACATGACAATGCTTCATATTCATTAATGAAGACAATTTTTAAAAGGTGCTACTTTATAATGGTAATTTAAAAATCATCATCATTATGAAATTAAGGAACCAATACTGGATGGAATTAATATGAAAAAATGTAACTTGATTTGATTGACCATCTGTCACAGGTGCCGTATAATCCATGATGCCAAAATCGGAGATTGGTGATTTTTTGGTGGATTTTCTTATGTATCTGACCACCTTGTTTTTATTACGCCATACATATGGAGACCTATAAGAATTATGCAGAAAATTCTATTTTTTTTAACCTTAGCATTTATGTAATCTCGCACATCACGGTATGTAATCTTGGCAACATTTCTGCATCGCCCATAAAAAAATCAGAATTTGTAATCATGGATTATACGGCACCTGTTCCGATCAACTACAGTACCATTCAGTCCACGATAGACTAATTAGCCCTGAATTCACAATTTACTCTGAATCATTTCAACTATCCTTGCCTATATAGAAATGGAACACACAAATTATTTATCTGAAGGTCAGAACAATAATCATTTATCTGTCAGCTCACACTGCCCTTTTAAAATCAATATTTAAACTTAAATCTAATTTAAGTTAAACACTGTGCTGAAAGCAACGTTAGCACTGCCTTCTAGTGGAAGCTGATTTAAGAAACTTTATTTTTCGTTCAAAACCTTATTTATTGATTGCAATTATAAATTGTACTGTATAATATATATTCAAAATTTTTATAGTTGAGTACGTTTATTAAACATTTACTAACCAAAATGACATTAATTAAGATTATGATATTTCAAATGAGGAATACGAAACCAAGAAATGTCGCTGGCAAATCTATTTCTTCTCAAACTTAATATAATTATTTATTCTTATTCAATACTTTTTTGCAAATATTAATATCCCCACTGACTCGCAAACACTCAACGGACATGCCTGGTTAGTAGTATATACATAGAATTTGTCATAAAAAGATAAACATGGCGCAAGAAAATAGACTGTACGAAATTCTTTTACTGACCCAATGAATACTTTTAGAGTCTTCCTCTGACATTTCCCATTGGAAGTTAATTTTATAAAAGAGTTTTTTTTTTTAATATTTCCATACTTAATTATCTTTTAAAATGTTTTTACAATTCTTGTACATCTATGTATACAGAAGAAACACGAAAGATATACTGATAACAAGTTTTATGTATTATAAGCAATCTAAGTATATACTATATAGTAAACAATTTTTTACTTTAATTTAGCAGAGACATTCTCTTACTAATTTTTGTTGACAAAATTTCTCTTTAGCTTTTTAAAAATGTATGTATTTGAATACCTGAATCAGAAAAATATTTGGAAAAATATAAGAAATTTGACATTTGAAATACTAAATTATTATATTACTTATATTTTACATTCTTTATATGCTGAATGCTTTTGATTTCAAAGGTTAGGGAGATATTTTAGTAATATGTAGCCTTAAAATCATTTCCTTAGTTTTATACTTTAATCAGTACATTACATAAAAATTAATTACTCAAAGAAATATTATAAATAAAAATATTCATTTTTATTCACGAAAATTATACACTGTTACTGTCTTCTGTCCTACCAACTTGATGGCTTTGACCAATCCCGTACTTCTGAAGAAAACGGCATACATCACTTTTTTCATTGCGCGTTGTTATGCTTAAAAAAAATTAAACTCTTAAAGAAATCATTGTAATTTTTAATTGGTTCATTATTAATACATTTCTACTTACCCTTGTTATAGTAAATGTCTAAAGAAATATTTAACAATATATATATAGATAGATAGATAGATAGATATAGTTTATAAATAACTAATTATTTTTCTTGCTTAATTTTTATTTGCTTTTATTAAATTTTTTCATCAATCATTAAGTTTTCATTACTTAATTATAAAAAATTAACTGTCATTTAATTTTTTTTTTAATTCTATCATTTACTTTTTATAAATTGTGCAAACAGATGACTGTAATAAATCATTAAATATGATTCAAAGTTAATTTTTTAACTTTGTCCCCCCCCCCTTAATTCAAGTTGGAGATGGCGGGAGTTATTTTTATACTACTCTTTAAGGCTAAAAGTTTTCCCATGGAAGTTCTTCATTCAATAGATGTTTGAGAAAATGTTCATAAAATTTCTTGTTGTTTAAGCAGTACAATTTTCGATGTCAAAACTAAACTTTAATTACCAGTTTTACGAATTAGATAGTTAGCCGCGTATATCATAATCCGGAGAAGAAGAAATGCTTTGCTAAATATTAAAATTGTTTCACGAAAAGACGAAATAACAATAACTTGTTTAATTAGCACCTTTAAAGAGATTTACAAAGAATACGATTTTACATTTTTACTTTACATTGTGATTACGTTGTTAGAAAAAATGTAAACTTGCATATTTCCGTACTTTCCCTTTTTTAATTTTGGATGAATTACTAGTTAAATATTATTTAGCTATGATTTCCATATTCGTCGGCAGAGGAAGCCTGGCTTGTCTAAGTATCATAAATAGCACTCATTATTCCCACATCAATAATGGTTTTCCAGTTACTCTTTGAATATAATTATTATTTTTAAATTCAATACTAATAATAATTACAAAATGTTAATTAAAAAAATTTATTTCTTCAATATGATTTAAAATTTTATAAGGGCATAATATGTAAAGTATCTTTTATGCTTTTAGATTAAAACTTAGGTAGCAAAAAAGAGTACTTAAATTAATGTTTTTCCATTAATTAGAATCAATTTTTCATTTACATGTTTATTTTATAGACACTCCATTGTGTTAACAAATCATTTAAATTTACATCACAACTTATACAATGTTTCTTAGGTCGCGAATATCTGGTTTCTTTTTTTTTTTTTTATTATTTCTACATCGAGATAATTGTTAGTAAATTATTAAGCGCGACAAATATTGCAATTTGAGTATTAACTGTTGCTAACTAAATGTTTATTAGTTGATTCTCATTTCTCCTTCTGCGTCTTACAATTCCAATCCCACTGAACATGATCCCAATCACTTGAATCGAATTTCAATTGTTGCAGAAAAAGAAACACTACACAATAGTTCTTCACGTTTTTTTCTTAAGAACTAAATGAAGTCATTGCATCTTAGTAGTTTACGATTGACTGCGTGTCCAAAAGTGTGACCTCGCTTCGGATTAAGGGACAAAGAATTTCCATAATCTCCTCCTCGTGGTCTAAATTTTAAGCCACGCAGGAAACACACGTCACCGTCATTCGTTGTTTTTTTTTTTTTTTTTTTTTTCAGAGGCTTCTGTCGTGGCTTCCTGGATGAGATGGCGAATGAGAACTGACACCAGAAACAGGTATGGTACGGCTTTTTCTTCGAATGAGCTTGTATTTCTGAAAAGTTTTTCATGTGTTTTTTGTCCCACTCAAAGTTGTTGAAACTAGATATTTCGTACAATGCAAGTAAGTGGGAGAGGATGGGAAGGGGGTGGTTGTAGAAATAATGTCAGAATGCGTTTCTTTTGTTCGTTTCTTGTTGGTTTTGGTTTGGTGTTTCGTTTTAAATGTGATCCGTGCTTGAGAGTTTGCTTTTCCAACAAGGAATGAGGGCCCGTGCATAAAATAAAATATGGATTTTCTTAGTTTTCATTTAATTCACTATTCAACTAAACGAAATGATTTAGATTTCCTGATTAATTTCGGTAGTTAATTAATATATTTGGGATTGATATTGGCTGCCAGAGGAATACACAACACGTTTCTCTCGCGTTTATATTTGACGTTGTATTGATTAAGTAAATATTGTTCATCAGTATCTATAATGCATGAAATTAAATAAATCATATTAATGCATAAAGTTATTGAGATAATACAATTTATCATTTAAGATAAGAGTCAAAATGGAAATAATGAAATTCCAACTAGAATACTTCAAAACTTTGTAAAAATTTTGTAAACAGAGTCGGAAATTGAGTAAAAATAAGCGATTTCATCAGTATATATATATTTATATTATGCCATCATAAATGCAGTTCCATACGTTTATATATGGAAACTTATTCACAGCAAATTATTCTTCTGTAATAAAATTAGACTAAATACAAAAGCACTGAATGTTACCTTATAAAGAGTTAGAATACTGATTATAATTCAGAAGTTTAACAGATTGGCTTTTCTTGTCACTAAATGATCAATTTTTGCACGTGAAGGTTAATTAGACCGGACTTTTTGGTTTAAAGTGAAGTTGGAATCACTAGAAACATCAGCGTGATTCGAACCCACGAGCTAATAAGCCGAAGACAAGAGAGTTAATGTCTCAATTATCAGCTCCGCATATTTTAATGGAATTTTGTTCCTGTTGATAGGTCTCTGATAGTGAAAATAAGAGCATGTATTTCATAATTTCGTTACTTAATCAAATTTATTTCATTTTATATTCAGAATAGCATTTGAGAGTTTTAAAGAGTTAAAATGAATTATACGTTTATATTTGATTTTTTAATAATGTAAGAAATTAAATTAATGAAAAGTATTTTCGTTGGTTTTGCAATTCATTTTTTATCTTTTTTGATAATTCTATATTATAATGACTAAATTATCATCATGAGATAAAATAAAAAAAAGTATTAAGTTATGAAAAGTAATAAGTGCATCTTTGAAATTGTCACTTTAAAGTTATGTGAGTGTAAAATTTGGATTTATACACTCTACTCACATATTTGCTATTTATTTTCTTTCCTTTTCATGAATAAAAAAAATATCTGGCAATGCGAAATATTAAGTACTTTTTCGTCTTTTGTGTACTAGACAATTAATTATAAAACTACTATATAATATCGTTGTAATGGTCCCGAGTTTTAAGAAACAATTTTTTTAAAGAAATTTATTTAATAAAGAATTTGTTTTAAATTTTAAAAAATGGAATTGTAATAAACATTATATGATAATTTACTTTTAAGTTTTTCAATTTTGGACGAGTTATCGCTGTAATTTCGAAGTTTTTATCGGATAACCAGCAAACGGAATGATCACCAACATTATTTAATAAATTATATTAATTAAATCATAAAGACTAACTGTTAAATACAATATTAGGATCAGCTATAAAAGAATTTCTACTTTCTTTAAATTTATTAATTCCATCAAGCAGTTAGTTTAATGATTGAAAATTTCTTAAAGAATTTTTACTCGTTATACGCAAATCACTCTTCAAGGAAATAGTTACAGATAAATATTATGCAAGTGGAATTTGTTTTAAATAAAATATAACTGGTTTTTAAACATGAGATGTTTGATTAAATATGTGTGTGTGTATGTGCGTGTGTTAATTTGAAAAAAAAAATGTCCAAAAAAGAAAAAGATCATCTTCTTTAATAGTTTTTTGTTGTAAAACTCTTATCTGATATTAAAGAATGATTCCAGCAGTAAAACTTGATTTCATTACTCAACTAAATTTTTCATATTGCAAAACTTAATTTATATTACATGAATCTTAAAAATTTTATTCTTTTCTACCAAACCAGTAGGGAATTTTTTTTCAGCATTCGTGAACTCGTTAAACGGCGAAGTGATTCTAACAGAAGAATTTTCTAAAAACATCTTGTATTTCTAAAATTATAAAAATTTTCAATTCATTAAGCAAAATATAATATAAATACCTTTTAATTTTTGAAGTTCGATTTTTTTTCTTGTAGCATAAGCTGAATTATTAAATCAAACTTTTTTTGTGGATCTCAAATGTGCTTAGGATTTGATAAATATAATTTTAATTGCTAAATAGTATTACTTTCAATAATAAAATAACATTACATATTTAAAAATAAAATAATAAATTTAATTTCAAATATGAACTTTCATTCTTCGTAATTGACAAAACATTCGTAAAGCTTAATTCGTAATTAGGGCTTATTAGACGTTCTATCGCTACTTTTTACTCACGAAAACTGGCTCTACGGGACTTACGACTTTGATTCCGAATCACAACAAACATCCATACTTGAGGCAAAAACTAAACTGTTCCATTAAATATCAGCCTACTGACCATTCAATTGTCAGATAGGTACGGTGATATACAACACTGTAAGCATATGGATGCGTCACGTAAAAAAAAGGAAGTTACTCAAATTTCGTTCTTTCTTCCTTCAAGGATATATTAAAAAGATTAATAATATAAAAAAACCAATAAGAAGAGGAAAAAAGCATTAATTATTTTCAATATTGGATGAAAATTAGAAATAAAGTGAGATAGTGTGATCCAGTATTCATAAAATAATTAAATTTAATTTCTAATGATATTTTTTTAAATTACGTTACGTAAATGGGATGTTTACTAATACATTTAAAATACTTTTATACCATAATCAATCATTAATAATATCTTTAATGCATCTTACTTATTTAATAAAATACCCGAAAGTAAGTTAAAGGTTAAGGCAATGATATGTAATCTATTGATGAAATTAATGAACGCAATCCTACTTCGCACTAATTAATTAGGATAATTGAAATGACGTCCCATTTACTCCAGTTAATACCGTATTTTCTTCAAAAATAACAATAAATTTAGAGAGAACGCAAATGAAACATTATTTTATAGAATGTATGTTTTGATATTTTTACGTCATTGAGGTCAGATTCAATTATCTCCAATTCCTCAATATTCGGTGTGAAATTGGAAGCATAAAGTTTTCCCAAAAAATTTTTAATGCTGTTAAAATGGAGGAAAAAATAATAATTAATATATCCGAATATATATATATATTTATATATATATATATATATATATATATATATACATACATACATACATACATATATATATATATATATATATACATACATATATATATGCATATATATGTATGTATGTATATATATATATATATATATATATATATATATATATATATATATATATATATATATATATATATACATATATATATGTATGTATGTATATATATATATATATATATATATATATATATATACATACATATATATATGTATATATATATATATATATATATATATATGTATGTATGTATATATATATATATATATACATACATATATATATATATATATATATTAAAAATTTTAATTAAAACTATACTAATAAGAAATGAGAACCACAAATTAATATTAAATTATTTCAAGTTGTGTTAGATATCAATGATAAATATTCTTGTAAAATTATTTTTGGAAAGCATTAAAGTGTAAAGAAACATGACGATTACGTATAAAACACCTGATGATTTCGGAAAAACATATACCAATCAACAGGTTGGTTTCAATAAAAGAAAGGTGCTGCCCTTACTTTCTGTAAAAATTTAAGTCATCAACAGTGGCACATCCGTTATTGATTGAAGTTTTGAATGCATCAATTTAAGGACTTTTTCGTGAATTTACTCCTTTAAAGAGAATTTTAATGCTCATTTCCCAGTCAACAATAGAAAGCAGATGCGAATGTTTTGCAAAGAAAAGATATCGTGCATTACAAGTCCTTCAAGTTATTTGGACTAGCCGTACCTGAATCGAATCAAAAATAATAACGACAACAACAAAGAAGGGGGGTGGGGGTCGATCCATTTTAGCGAGGTTTTATTCCGGGTGAGCGATTATGCAAAGGTAAATCGTACCGACAAGGGCCCATATGCGTGTATGTGTGCATGTTCTTGTGCAGTGGAACAAAAAAACTGTCGGTGCGCCATCTTTTATCAGAGGGGTGTGCTCGTGGAAACAGTCCCCCTACCCTCCTTTATTTTTGTAAAGAAGGTATGAGATGTCATGTTTAGGCTATAAAAGCCGAATCCCCCAGGCGGCCAGCGACAATTTTGTTTTCGCTCCAAGAAGTACGAATAGCGCGATGATAGCAACCGACTAGCAGCAGTTAAGAATTTTGCTTCTAAACTATATATTTTTTTTTCCTAATAGGATAGAGGTTAAAATTTTGAGGCTGGGTTTAGGAGAAAGCTTTTAAGATTATGCATGCTGAAAAAAAATGTTTTTTCTTTCTACAGAAGAAAAATTGAATCTATTGTTGCTCTTGGAAACTTATGAAAATGGAATTGTTGAGCAGAGCGAGAGAGAGAGAGAAACTACTAATGCTATCTTCAAATAAGTTTGAATTTGCTTAGTTTACTACACTTGTAAATACTTCGTCCTTAGAAAAATCTTTCTTAAAAATACTGTATGAGCTTCTTTTAAGGCTTACAATTTATTGATTTGCGTATAATACTTCTTTTAAAAACATCATTTCAAAAGCAAGAAACTGTAAAGAAAAGTTAATTCCCAATATCAATCCAAAATTTTAGTCCAAATAACCATATAATGAACTAATTTCGGCTTATATATCATGTATTAAGAAACAACTTTTTCAAATATAATTTAAAATAATAAGCAAATGAGCGCGTAGCAATTGATTATCAAGGTAACAGAGTTAACAGATGCTATGCTAAAAGTGCTATATTTATAAATATTATAGCAATTAACAATCACAAAATAATTATAAGAAACTAATAGGACTTGAGTAAATTATTTATATTTAATCACTAAAAACCCCATTTACATTTTTAAGTTGGCATTTAATAACTTATTTCCCAATTTTAGAAGTAGATTACATATATCACGCTATAGTGTAAATACACTTCTAAAAAATCGAACATTTTTCAACACACATTGAATTATAGATTATCCTAACTCATTAAATATTTTTTAGTATTTTATTGTAAGTGTAGGAATTAGTTTCAATTAAACTAGATTAACTGTGGTCTTTTTCAAAAGTTGCTTTATTCCTTTAAGATAAATTGATTTTTAAGAAGTAAAAGTATGGAAATTCACAATATTTGAGTGGATTTTAATTCCATACTTTTAAAAGTATAGTTTTATTTAAAAATCTTATAAAAATATTATTTAAAAATGTTATATAATTATTTTAATATATAGCATGCGAGGAAACACTAATCTCAAGCTGACACAGTATAAAAAAATTTTTATGACTTAATTTAAAAGAAAAAAATTGTTTTCACTTTTCTGATGATATTTTTTTAGTCCTTAACTTAGTATTTTTTTAATGATTGCGGGGCGCTGTATGACTAATTCTTCACCACAACAAAAGCCAGAAACTGCTACTCATTTGTCGTTACCCAGTGGGCACCTGTGAACGGAGACGTTGTCACGGAGGCGAGTAGCATTAGACACGCCATACCACCACCAACTCGTTTATAGGATTGAGTCACATTCATACATCATCACAGAAGAAAGAACAGAGAAAAAAAGAGAGAAAGAAACATCCAATCCCCTTTCGGGATTCAAACCCGGGAGCCACAGATCAGGAGTTAGGAATGTTAACCATTCAGCCATCGGTAGGCAATGATTTAGTTTAGTTCAAGTTAATCTTAAAAATTATAATTTCTAATTCAATCTATCAGTTCAAATTATATAGTGTAAAGTGTAATTACAAATAAATTTTGGACGGAATTCTTATTTTGTGTCAACTTTTATCATAGTTAAATCGTTTACATAACTGAGTTATTTGTGTTGTTGCTATTAATCCCAGATGGTCCAATTCCAGTACTAGACAAACTCCACAAGTCCATAAACAGCCAAGGAATTCAAAAACATAAGGAGCTTTGAACAAACCTTATACAGGTCAAAATCCAAGCAGCTCAAGATATGCTCAGGGGGTGTCTGTTCAGGTTTACATTTTGTGCACAGACTAAAAGTCTTTTGACCCTGAAGATATTTGACGCCCCTAGGTTACCACTGGTGAAGCGTGAAATGCAAGTCTGTTGAACTCTAGAGTTGTTTGTTGTCTATTTAATCATGACAATAATAATATAATAGGTTTAATTGTAAATCAATGAAAGAACTTATCTTACTAATAATCATTACACAGGTTAAATTTTCAAATCCTTATTGGTGAGTTTGGAAAATAAATGGAGTACCAGTTCTGATGTCGATTGGTTACTTGACAATGGTTAACAATGATGAGAATCGTAATCCATCTCAGGATCTGACAACAATTAATCCCAAAACTAAAGTTTGATATAAATGCCCAAAATACACTTCTACTTCCTGTCATTGTATCAAAATCGAAATGAATATTACGACATTTCTTGTCTGCACCTTTAAAGTTGAATACGATGAGAATATATTGAAACAATTTCGAAAATCGAAATAATAGTAAATTTAAAGAATATTGCTAAAATATCTTAAAATTTCATTTTTATTCGATGATTGTTTCATATTTTTATAATTATTTAAATATTTGTGAAATAAGATGTAGAAAATAAAAATTTTGATAAATTCAAATAAATGTCTAATTAATAATAATTAATCACAAAAATAAAATGTTCATAGAAATGGTTAAACCAATACCATGTTTATTATTTTTATAAGTGAAACACATTTTTCATTCGAATTTTATTTATTTATTTTAAAATAAATGTTTCTTTAAAAAAATTTCGTTAAACTGTTTAGTTATTTTTAGTATTTTTTAACCTCTTAACCCCATCCAATTTTCAACTAAAAATTGGAAGAAATTCCAGTGGTTCATTATATTAAAAAAGATTAATTTAACTTATACATCTCTTATTACCATAACTATAGGACCAATATAATTCTCAATAATCTTAACTAATTACAATATTACTTTCATTTTTAGAACAAAAATAATAGGCATGAAATGAGAACAAATTCCACCTTGTGTCTCTAACCAGAAAGTCTTAAAAGGAATTAAATTACATTAAATGTCAAATAAGAAATTCAAAAACATACTATTCAATTTTTTTTAAAAATAAACCTAACTCAGAATTTAGCATCCTGGATTATATGGCATCTGTGCCTAGCATTGAAAGAAATATTGTACTCTACAGCATTGGTACTCGAGGATATTCAGAATACAGATGAAGTCTGCTTCAATGATATTAGTTCGTAACCTATATTCATCCTGCATCTGTAAAGAAGCATGAAACATTAGTGATTTAAGCTATTCCGAAAAAAATGAAATTAACGAAATTAAAGTCTGGAGAATATGGTAGCTAAACAACAGGTCTGGCAATTACACTCTATTTCTTTGAATAATTTACTATTTCTTTGAATAATTTACGATTTAGACCTTCAGTGGTGATGAAAGTCTTTATTATTTAGCGTTTACGAGTTAAATTTTAACAATGTTTATCTGCTTTTTTTTATTAATATTAAGAATTCATTTATGACCATAAGTTTAATTGGAAATGTGAAGTAGGACATTAAAATTTATTGTGGGTTGGTTTATTCAAGTTTTAGAAGTTCTAAGGAATATTAGTAATTTTGAGCAATATATATATATATATATATATATATATATATATATATATATATATATATATATATATATATATATATATATATATATATATATATTGCTCATATTGAATACTTTACGATTTAATATATATATATGTTACTTTAATACGGAGCTTATATTGTACTGTAGTATTTACATACAATTTTCCCATTTAGCTGCATATTTGACAACAGCTGGTGTTATACGTAAATAAATAAGAAAAATGTTTTGATTTCAAAAGTAACATTGAATTAATTCTGAAAGTAAAATAAATGCTTATAATTTACATTGTAAATTGACTTATTCTTTGGTAAATAAAAATAAATTTTGGTATCAAAAATATCATTGAATTTTAAAGCAAGATAAATGCTTATATTATAAATGACCTTATTCATTAATCATGAAACAACAAATGAAAATATTTTTTGTGATGATGAGACAATATAATAAGACGTATAGTGCTGATATTATGAATCTATCATAATCTATGTATGAATGACATTGCATATTTACACAACTGAACATACAATGTGACAGCTATTAATAACTAATGTTTCTTCTTAATTGACTCGACAGCCCCTTATGGGCCAAGATTTTCTTCTGAATCCTCTTCCATTTTGATCTTACCCTGGAAATAGACCTTCAGTTTTTGACCTTTATATTTCCAAAATCTTCGTCGACACAGTCTATAAATCTTAATTTGGGCCTCCTTTTCGCTGTGGTGTCGATTGGTTTAAAGTGAAAAACTTTTGATGTAGAAGAGTCAGGATTCGTTCTGCACAGATGCCAGGCAAATTTCATTCGGATGACTTTTATGCAGTTGAGGATATCTGCCTCTCCATACATTTTGTACAGTTTTAACCATACATTTTGTAAAGTTTTAACCATACATTTTGTACAGTTTTAACCATACATTTTGTACAGTTTTATAGTCTAACAGTTTTAACAAAAACTCCCACTTTAAAAAAAAAATGGTCCTACCACAAAATCTTGAACCCTGTATTGAAGTGATATATTTGTCAATCAATTTAAATTATTCATTTTTAAGATTTTAAATTATTAAAATGCGTTAATAAAATATTTATTTGTTCTTAAGATTAATTTTTCTGGAATTTTTTTTACATATAAAGATTAAATATTACAATATTATTAAATTCAATTATTGGTTTTCATTCATAATTGGTAGAAATTCTTTATTTTCAATTCAACGGTTTAAGTTCCAATATCTAATGTTTTCTTTAAAGGATCATTTTCCACAGCATATTTAAATAAAAGAAAAAATATAGCAAAAAAAAGTGTTTATTCGGAAACGCCTATTTGTTTTAATAAAATAGTTCTACTTTCTTCAAGCAGCATTCTATTGTTGAATATTGATTTTAATTAATAATATAGTTTATTTAATTTTATAAGGTGTTATTTTTTTCTTTTCCTGTTATCTGACTTACATAAAGCGATTCAATATGTCTGTGTGTGATTTGTATGAATATACTATTTATTTTTTGTTCTGATTTTTCTAAGATTATACCATGGGAAACACTTGCAGTTTCAAATTTATTTTGCTACTTATTGTATGTCTTTTCAGTGCTTTTTTATGAGCACTTTACTTCACGTAAATATACTTCAAAGTGTCATTGTAATTATTAAAAATGCAATATGTAATTCAATTTTTAACTTCTTCAGAAAAATCTGGCTGTAGAGCATTGGAGATAATTTTTCACTCTCTATCCTTTAATAAAAAGTTTAAATGCCTAATGTGATATTTTATAAGGAAGTAACACTATTTAAATAAAGATTTATAATAATAAAGGAATATTTCTAGATTTTAAAAATGATATGATTCGTTAACATATAAAAGAAAGCAGAACATACATAGTTCTCTAGATGTATTCGGTTGGCTTGCTGATTAAAAATATATCCCGAACTGAAAAGCATTGAAAGAATTAAATTATTGGTTTTGAGAACTTAAAAATATTATCATTCATTAAAATAGGTACCAAAACAGACGTGCGAGTGGAAGTATTTGGCATGTACCTTAGGTTATCAGGTATTATTTCCATACTTGGTGCGTGTGTTAATGAAATATTTCAGAAAAACTGTCGGAAATTTTTTTTTACTGTGCACTAATGCACTGAATTTTTTTTCAAAGAAAAATAACTGAATAAAAGGGAGTATTACAATGACAAAAATGAATTATAATAAACTTTATATCTATTTAACATTGATTATATTAATTATTTAGCTATCTGGGCACGGACGCCGTATAATACAGGATGCTAAATTCTGAATTTCTTCGGTGACGAAGAAATGTTGGCAAGATGACGTCTCACGATGACGGAAATAATAGGGTTGTCAAAATAGAATTTTCTACTTAATTGTTACACATCTCTATCAGTATGAAATAATGAAAACCAGGTTGTCAGATAAAGAAAAAAAATTCGCGGAAACAAAAAAACCCCACCAAACTCAGAATTCGGCATCATGGATTAAACATATCTGTGCCACTATTTGTTTACCAATTAGCATTTGAATATCAATTAATGAATTTTTTCACTAACAGCTTATTATTTTACTCTATGATTTTATATAATTAGTAATGTTAATTAGTAGTAGATAAATTTATAAATAGTAGATGCTATTTCTCTTAACGGAATCAGAAATATCTCAATTGATGAACTGAAATCACCTGAATATTCATATGGAGTGGATGTTTTCCTTTAGTGTAATATTTTAAAAATTTAATCTCAATTGAAGTTTTTTTTTTCCTATTAAATTGTGTGTAAAAATTTGGAGCTTGCTACTGATGATACAACTTCAATGGAACTTTCGAAATAAAATGAAATTATTGTTTGATTATTCTGTGAAATTATTCTATCAATTGTTGAAAGATTGTAAAGGAAAGTCCGTGAAACGGAGCTCTACTTCACGTTCAAAGAAGAAGAACCGAAATAGAAATACCAAAATGGATAACATTCGGAAAAATTTGTATGAAGGATATGGAATCACTTTTTTAATGCTTTAAATTTTTCTCTAATTATTAATAATTTAGCGATATTTAAATTTTATCAAGGCAATAAAAAATTTTTTTTACCTTGCTTTTATAAAGTAACTTATTTCATTTCGTCAAAACTATTCCCATAAATTTTATATAATCATTTTAATGAATTTTTCATTTTAGAAAAATAGTGAATTTGAGTTCCTCAAAAAAATTTCTGTTGCGTATTCTTTTAATCTGTAAACATGAAATCCTTATTTTGTCCTCCGAATATTTCTTTGGGGTTAAATTGTGAATGATTGAACAGGATGAAACGAAATTTGTATCAAGATATTGGTTACTGATTAACTTAAAATAAAAAGAGTTTCATTTCGAAATTTCGATTATTGAGCTTGAAATTATTTAAAACGTAAATGAAACTGGTTTGAACAAACAGTAAAGTTGCTTATGCAGTGATACAGTAATTCTAATGGATGGGGCGGTACTCTTCTCGTTTTAAGAAAGATGACAAATAATTCTTTTCCCTACTTCTTTTTAATGTCATATAGTCGTAACAAATTACGCATTAAAAAATATTTTATCATTAGATCTTTCTACATTCCCAAAATGTGTTTTAAAAATAAATTATTAGCTATTTTTTTCATTTTTGAAGCATAATTTTGCTTATTATATATATATATATATATATATATATATATATATATATATATATATATATATATATATATATATATATATATATATATATATATATATATATATATATATATATATATATATATATATATATATATATACGCTTTTCCTAATATTTCGTTAATTTCGCAATCCAATTCATACCGAGGAAACGTACTGAAAAGCGGAAAAAAGGAATCTAGACTCCGTCATTCAATAACATCATAACTTAAGAGAATTTTTCAAGCATTTAGTACTTATTTGAATTGTGTTTTTAGCATGATTTTTATTCGTGAGACCATCTTTCCAACAACAAAACAATACTTTAAATCATGCAAGTAGATAAAAAAAAAAAAGATCATTATTGACTCTCAAGATTGCAATTTTTCTCACGAATGTCATATGTTTTCTACTGAATGTCATATATGTTTTCCACTGAAATCTCGGGAGCGCGAGAGAAATGTAATGCAATACATTACACACTTAAAAAGGGAAATCTAACTAAATCTCTTTTTTCTTTACAAATAAAATTTTTTACTCGTATACTTGTCTTAGAGCGGAATCAAATGACAATTCACACACAGGATTATAGAATTTCAATACTTGTATCTCAAACGCATAAGGATTCAAATATGTCATTTCTTCCATTTCCTGCCATTCATGTGAATTTCAGTTTTTTTTTTTTTCAAACAAAAGAGAACAATGTTTCAAAATTGCTGTAATTTTTAATGAGTAACTTTGTATTATTATTTTTCAGCATTAGATGCTGAGAACAATGTGAATGAAAAATGTGGAACAAACATAATGAAAAAAATATTCAAAATTATGTTTCTATTTCCCTCTTTTAAAATATTATACACCTTTAGTATAAATTTGGCTGAAAAGTATTAACTAATTTTATATATTTTGCTAGCTACTACAAAGAAATAAAAAGGTTTTTCAGCTTAGAATAAATTAAGATCATGTTTTTAGGGATTTAGAAACATTTTTTCATTTAATTGCTTGATTTAAAAATTGATTTTTTCTGGTTTTTGAATTTTTATTTCTTATTTTTTACTAATTTTGTTTTATATTTATCACATAATTTAGTACATTTTAATAAAGAAAAATTCTCTACTAAAATTATTTAACTAAGGTTATTTGATTATTATAAAGCTATTATATAACAACAATTAAAAATGAAACAATTTATATTTTTCAGATTTTATCCATTAATAGTCTTTTATTTATCCATTAAATTAAACAAAAACTAAATACCAATGAACAAAATGTAAAAAATATTTTTGAAAAAGTCATAAAATATTTATTGTTAATCAATAATATAAAAATCAAATTAAAAAAGTAATGTAAACATAAAAAAATAAGAAGAAATAATTATATATATTTACAATATTACTATCATGCATGAAAATACTCAAATTTACTTAAAGAAAAATAGAATGATTTACAAAAATAATGAGAATATTTTTCCTCTCAAACGGCAACATTGTTTCTATTAATATATTATATTTAAATCTAGCATTTAATAATGTTTAACAATTAAAATAATAGCTAATAATCGTATTACAAAAAAGCACATCTTTACGTAAAACAGGGATTTTTCGAAATGGAACTATAGCAATAAATGCTTACATGCAAAAATGTTCCCACAAAATTTCTGAACTACTATTGGTTGTACAAAACCAATAAGTAAGGTTGGGTATATGAAATATATATATTAACGCTTTAATTTCAAATAAACAAAGTATTTATAAATTTAATCTTTATCCAAAAGTTTAATAATTTTGATACCAAGCTCCGCGAAAAGTTAAATTAAAGCTATTATTACTAACGATATTCTGGAATGACTACAAGGCATATCTTCATTTTATGAGTAATTTGACGCCACCCAACTTGTCTAGAGGTCAGCGTGCCTGACTGCGGATAGGCCGGGCCTGGGTTCGGACATGGATGAATTTTCACTCTCTTTCTATCTATCCTGTCTTTGTCCTTTTCTTGTACGAATGGGTTGTGTGAATGGCTTTTTTACCTTATAAACGGGTACACATGGTATATTTGAACTGAGGAAGTCGGACTCTACACCAAAATATGGCTCAGTTGGAAAAGTAGAACAACGCCTCCCTTTATACTGGCCTAGCTGGCACACGACAACTACAATTTATTACTAGTAATAATTTCAGAAACAATTTTTTGATGACTAATTGAATCGATAAATCAAATAACGACTTGGTAAAGATGTTAATCCCAGTGTGCTGAAAATTATGCCACAACTAATCAAAATTTGCTAAAACTATAAAGATGGATTGCAAACTTATCTGTTATAGTCGCATTTAAATTTTCGTATTTTTTCGTAAAAAAATGTAATTAATTTATTTTCTTTCTTTTCAAATTTATCTCAAAATGTTTCTTTATTTTAGAGGAACCTCTAATCTTAGTCAATATCATAAACACAAGATTAATTCTAGAAATTTTCATTTTTAACTATTACACCATTTTATTTTTTTATAATGATTGATAGTGTATTCAATAGATTATTCGTATAATATGCGATATGTTAGTATAAATAATTTCAGCATATATTCCAACGACTTTGTTAGATCATATAATTTTTTTTTTTTTTTAGATAAAACATGTAGTTATTAACTTAATTCATTTGAAAAATAATTATGGGTTGATTGTTGAATAGAATGCTTAAAACTGCTAAAATTATTAACTATTAATAATAAGGATATTTATCCCTTTTCGTTTTTGGCTGATAAAAAATAATAATAATAGAGTGTATTTTTATTAAATTAAAGCGTTAAATAGTAACGAAAACTTAAGTCGAATTAAACATCGTAACAATATGTAAAAAATAAAATGTTGTTGTTACTTATGACACTTGAAGAAGCCTAACTCGCTATGCCGTTTGGCTATGCGAATTTAAGTGAGCAAGGTGCGTCTTTCATTTCAGAGCACTATGAAGGTGAAAGTACTACTTTGTTCAAAGACTGCTTCGATAGATGGCATTACCAGTAAATACACTCCCTCTATTTTGACTTTGATTTGAAGGGGGAAATTTTCTCCAGACCATTACACTGATGGTAACTGCTCAATGACCGACCACAAGATTTTCGATTCCACAGATTTAACGGGAACGTATATCGCATGTACTTTTTATGTCTGGCGACATTGGGAAACGAATCTCGACCTTTTTAGCGGAAGACCGAGGCTCTAACCACTGGTTTACTCCAGCCCAAAATTGTAAAAATTATCATATAATTACAGGCATTTCTATTCACAGCATCCTTAAGACACTGTCTCTAATACCCAAAATTGTTTCAACAATAGCCAGAAAGAAATATTCAAAAGTTATACTATTCAATAATATAAACCAAAAATTGAAATTTAAGCAAAAAATATTATTCCTGTGAGAGATTGACCAGAGCGTGCGAATTTGAGTACATAGTTTTCAGTTAAAGGATTATAATTTTTACTGTTGCAAAAATATTTAAATGAGAAGCTGCGTATTGTTAAAATAATAATCAAAAATTTTTTTAAGAAATTTTAAAAATGAAGAAATTTTTTTTCTATTTCTATGAATTATGCTTTTTAAATAAATATATTATAGTAAAAAATACATTAGTTATATATACTACAAAACTGCTTCACATTATGAAACTAAATTATTTTGACCTAAGACAATTTTCCTAATTTGAAAACATTAACTGAGCAGGCAGCTTAATGGATTGTGCAGTGACTTTCAGTTTGACAGATCATGGAATTTATTCCCACTCTTCGAGTGTGAATACTGGTAATGAACAATAACTCACCTTAAACCGTAAGTTCCCATCTGGTCAGTCCTCGCAAAAAAAACTAACTTTAATGAAAGCATATCCAATCTGGGAATCATATTATTTCATATAATGGATAAGGAATGATATTAAAATAGAAGGGAAAATAATATTTAATTTTCAAAATACTGTTGATTTTTTTTCTTCATACTGAACATTGTATATTAATATTTTATATGTTTTACTGAAAATTATAAATATTTTTGTGTGTAATGTATAATATATTTCTTTATTAATGTAAAACAAATTAAATATTTGAGGATTGGTGTTAAATAATTGTATTATTTGAAGTATTTTTTTTAATAAATTCTGTTTATCTAAAAAAAAATGATACTCATTATTTATGATCGAATCAACTTTGGGTTTGATTGCATTATTGCTCGGTGATCATTTTTTCTCATGATAGTTAATTTGACTGGAACTTGCAGTTCAATGTAGATTCTGAATTGAAGAACACATTCAAACCTGACGACAGCGTTATACTCACCAATAATTGAATACCAAAACACCAATCATTTCTGTGACAATTGGGTCTGTCAATTTTGGGAGTACATCGATTTATTTTTGTTATTCTAGGTAATAAGGTATGAAAAAGTATTTATATAAATACTTTATAAGCATAATTTACAGGATGGTGCAAATATTTATACTATATAATTTATACACGAATGCATTTATTACCCTCAATGCATAAAATAATGTATTATGTCACTTTAAGCATATTATATTGCCGGCCAACTTGTCTAGTAGTCAGCGTACTAGACAACTTGTCTAGTAGTCTACGGATAGGGAGGTCCTGGGCTCGAATCCCGGTTCAGGCATGAATGTACTTTCTCTCTATCCTGTCTTTGTCATTTCCTTGTGTGTGTGAATGAAGTATGAATGATGCCTACCATATAAACGGGTCCCTATGGCATGTGTGAGGGCGCAATGGTGGCCCACCCCCTGTGGTGCACCCGGAGCAACCCCTCGGCGGCATAGGTCACTGTCTGTGGCCGGTTTCTTGCTGTCAGGGAACAATAGATTAATAGACTCTGTTGCAGTTGTAACTGTCTACAATCTGCCAATGGAAAAAAAAAACTTTAAGCATATTTACCATTGAAATTATTCTACATTTATGATTAACGATATGAGAATGATACAAATGATATTTAAGTATAAGAAGTGCGAATTACGATAGTTAAATACTCATTTTACTTTTGGGAATTCAATGATTAACAGCCTGGTCTTTAGCTCAACAGTTTGGGGGATCGATTCCCATTCCATATGTTAATGAATGTAATAGTTTGAAACCACATTAATACTGTAGATTTTGGTGGAATTAACCCTAGTCGGTAAAAATAAATAAATAAATTACTTTGTGTTGACTACGGTTAACGTAAATAATGTAATTGATAACGTAACTATTTATTTTTGTTTATAATAAAAACTATATTTTCAATATTTTGGACAAAAATGTTACTAATATTTCTTTTTATGATAATAATATTTCTTTTTAAATAATATATAATACTACTTTTTAAATGAAAACATGAAATTTGTAAGCATAAAATATTTCAATTTATTTCAATTTATTCAATCTCAAATTGCTCTTTTTTCTGATATAATTATTTTGTAAACAACTAAAATCAAGATTTTAGCTATAAAGTATCATTTTTTACTTAATGTCAGATTTTTAAAGGTAGGAAAAAAACTTTTAAGAAGAAGAAGTTTTTCATCATACATTTTTGATAATGCTCTATATTTTTATCTGAAACTTTTTAAATTTATGATGTATTACATTTCATATCTAATTTGGAATACAGAAGTTTATTCTTCTGCAATATATTTTAAAATTCTCATGTCCATATTTTTAAGGAAAATCTTCACATATTTTTCATTTTCTAGGAACTTACAAAATTTAAGAATTTTATAAATAGTAACATTGTTTTTCACTTAATTTCTTTCAACGAATGCAAATAGTACATAAGAAAAAAGCATTTGTATGCATTAAGAAATCAAGATTTCACTGTATTCATCTGTAATAATAAAAGAAAATTAGAGAAACAAGTGAAATTATTTAGAAAAATCAGTCTTACTAAATATCCTCATCTACCAATAATCTAAAACGGATCATTATGTTTTTAGAGATAAAGATATGTAACCATAGAGATGAAAGGGAAAATGTCAACATTTATATTTAAAACTTTTAGGCAATTTTTGAGTGCATTGTGTAGCTTATAAACGTTCATTTAGTTTTAGTTTAATGTTTTGGAAATTTACCAAAATGACTTAACTAGAAAATGTAGTTTAAAAGATTTATATACGTTACTTATTTTTATTTTTAATTTCTCTTTCTTGATCTAAATATTTTGTTTTCCAATCCGATTTAGATCATTATCAATATGTTTTAACTATGGATGAATGATTCCGTAGAAAATTAGTTTATTTCGTTTTGTAGGTTGGTGAAGAAAGTTTCAAAATCAGAAGAAATTCGTGGCAGAAAAATTTGTTTTATATATGTATATATTTTTATTTTTAACTCCTAGCAATAATAATGTGATTTTAAGTCATCAAATAAAAATATTTTTACATGATAGAAAAACATTTATTATCGTGTTTTTATTCTTCTCCTATTTCATATCCATATGATAAATTTTGTGTTCTTATTGATCTATGTATTCTTCGAAACAATATATTTAATTGTTGAGGAATAAGGATCATAAATTTTGGAAAAAACATTATTAAATAAAGCATACATAATACTATTATTTACTTTCTCTGTTTTTTCACGTTATTTTTAAACAGGAAACCATAAAAATCAACCATACTGAGGGATGCAAGTGCTTTTGATTAAATAAAAAGTTTTTAAGTGAGCATTTACAATCTTTTTAACAGACAAAATTTTTCGGTTAATATTAGGTTGGGGAATAAGTTCATAGCGCTTATACTAAAAACTTTTATTTAAGCAAAAAACAATAATTATATCAATAAGTTAATAAATTACATATTAACCGTTGTTGTTTACAATCTCTTGCCACCGCTTGACTTATTTGTTGATGCCGTTCCATCAAAAATCGCCTGATCTGGTGTCAAAGAATTGTTGAACCATTTTTTAAGGACCTCTTTTTTTATCGAAGGTAATGCCCTTCATATGGTTTGACAAGGAGCGGAAAAGATGGTAATCGGTCGATGCAAGGTCCGGAGAATACTGCGGCTGCAGGAGGACTTCCATTCGAGCTCTTGGAGTGCGGCTTTGACGACTTATGCAACATGGGGCCTGGCGTTTCCATAAAGGAATATGGTTTCACCATGTCAATAAAGTCTTTTCAGTTAGATAGCCTCATTCACGCGTTGTAGTTGGGCAATATTAGAGCTCCTTGTTGACTGTGGCATTCTTTTCGAGCATTTCCCAGTGCACCAAGAGGTCCTTAAAAGCTGGCTCAACAACTTCTTTGACAGCAGACCAGGCGATTTTTGGCTGAACGGCATCAACAAATGGGTCGAGAGTTGGGAAGAGGTTGAAAACAGCAACATTGAATATATACTTTATTAACTTATTGATATAATTGTTGTTTTTTGTTTAAATAAAAGTCTTTGGTAAAAACGCTACGAACTTATTCCCCAACCTAAAAGTTAAAAATTTAACAAAATTTTATGTAAAGACATAAGCTTTTGTTAAATTTAACTATTTATAAATAAGTAATATATTTTATAAATAAATAATTCGTTTGAATTATTTTTTAAATCAATTTTGAAACACTTAATAATTTAATGCAAAAATGAGAAATGAAATTTACATTCATTTCTCATTTGAACTGCTGTAAGACAAATTCTGTTATTTTTCATTCCAATCCACCATTTTTCTCATCTGATTAAAAATAAATTCAAATCATTAAATTTTGAAACATAGGAAACATTACAAAATGATAATAAAATATAAAGATGCAAAATTAATAAAACAACTGTGTGATTCTTATGAGTATTATAAACATTGCCTGTTATTTTGCTTTCAGTAAAATAAAGTATGTAAAACAATAAAGCTATAAATTAATTTGAAAAAATTATTTGTGGAACTATACAATTCCATTCAAACAATATAAATGTCAGCAAAATATAAAAATAAAAAAATCTGGAATTGCTGGGAAATATTCTTCTATTACGAAAATTTATCAAACAGTTTGAGCAACTATTTAAATAGCCTTAAAGTGTATACATTTAAATAGTCTTAAAAATATACATTCTTGAAAAAGATTTTGGATTGTGATACGTCATGCTGAGTAACACTGAATTTGAATAAAGTTCTAATAGACTAAACAAAACTTTTGGGACCATATTTAAGCAAAATAATCAGCAGGAGTATTGAAAACAAAGTAAAATTGATTTGCTTTCGTATTTTATTTCTTCAGCGCGTTTTGAAAATACTGTTAAGAACAGTTGTAAATAAAATTACTTATTTGGAATGAAATATCTTGATAAATATCGATATTTATGGTGATTATGAAACTAATAAAAACAAAATTTTTTATGAAATTAAATGCTTAGTAAATTATTTTTATAAATGTGTTTAAATATTTTTTTAAAGTTTTTATGATGATATTATAGTAAGTTTTTATTTTTCTCTTTTTTTTTCTTTTTTTTCAATGCTGACATAAATTGCACCATTTCTTATTTTTAGAAATAAAATTATCAAAATAAATTTATTTAAAAATATTACATTTAATCCTCATAAATGTAATTTCCTTATTGTCTTCTTTAGAACAAATATTTAAATTTTAATCTTTTTTAAGTATGATGCCTGTTAATTCCTTTAAATTTATCAGTGATATTTTTCATCAGATTATTCATCTCAAATTTTATTCATTATAAAATATTTATCTACCCAGAAATATATTTTATATAATTGAAACTTTTTTAAGTAAAGTAATGAATTGATTACTTAAAATGAAATTGCGAGGGTGGGAAAAACAGGCTGAATTTTTGCCTGCATATGAAATCAATAATAATCAAAAACATGTTTTTGTGATATTTCCAAAATTTAGTCTTACAAATTAATCTGTATGTTAATTAAAAAATTCTAAAAATATATACAAATTACATAAGAGTAACATAAGAAGGTATTATATATTTGAATTATAAAGCCCACAGTTTCGGACGTTTCATAAAAACTATTTTTTTAAATCAAACGCTTTATAAAAGCTAATTTAAATTCTCCAGAAAGTCATTCTAAAACATCATTTGCCAGCTCCAAAATAAAAGAACTAACTCAATTCAACATTATAAGGAACATATTCTGCTGTCATGAAAATGGCTCTCTGAAATTGAATATCGCGCGACTATACTTTTACGACTCTGATAGCAATAATTACGTCATGGACAATAAATCAACTGTACATCGTACTGAAAATGCTCAAAATTGACTTGCAAAACATCATTTTCGTTTCCAGCACCTTCCATGGCCACGAAGGTTTTAAACCCATAGAAATTGTGTGGAGTATGGTGACATCAGCATTCTTCATCTAATGTACTCTATTTAAGCAGTGGTATAGCCAATTCATAATACTCTCTGCATATAAATACATACCAGAAGAATGTAGAGTTAATACCCAAATGAATAAGAGCTATTATCCGCGCAGAAGGTGGTCCTATAAATTATTATCTTTGCTTATACTTCACTGGTTAGAGTGCATTCACGACAAAAAAAAGTTTTTTGGAAAATTATCGAATGTTTCGAGGAACAAAATTATACCCCATATAATATAGAAAAAAAAATTCTCCTAGAACTTCATTAACAGAAATGAATAGTACCAAACATTTAAAATTTTTATTATTCGTTTCTGCACTTCCTAACTATCTCATTATTCCACGATTCTTTTATCATTTGTTGTTACTTATGATATTTAAACAAGCCAAGCTTGCAAGCCTACATCTAGGCGAAATTAAGTCAGAACGGTGCGTCTTTCTTATTAATCAGAGCATCACGAAAGTAAAAGTACGACTTTGCTTTAAGTATTCCTCCGATATATGACACCACCAGACAATACACTACCTTAATTTTGACTTTGATCTGGAGAGGGAGGAAATTTTCTCCAGATCTCATTACACCCATGATAACTGCTTAACGATCTACCACAGGACTTTCGAGTCCATAGGTTTAACGAGCACCAAAATCGCATGTACTTCGTGTGTCTTTGGCGGCATTGGGAGTCGAACCCTTCTGGATGGAAGGTTAATGCCCAAAGCACTAAGAGACCACTGCCATATTCTTTTATTTAAAATGTATCACAAAACGGTGACAGTTACTTGCACTTTCACCCTTATTTTACACAAAATATAAGAATTACTTAGCATAGCAGTGATCAGAGACAAAAACAGTTTTATAGTAATTCAAAATAGATATTCAAATTGATTAGTAGTTCTTTTAACTATATGTAAAGTAAATATTGAGCAATTGTTCCCATAAATGAATCTAAATAATTAATGTATTGAACTACTGAGCTATTCAAAATGAAAAAGTTTTATGAAAAGGACCAAGATTTTAAAATCCTCAATAGATAAGGACTTGAGAAAAAGTATTTAGATAGGTATATAATTATAGTAGTGTGTGTTGTAAGCTCGATATATTTTGAAAATTAATTCATTGAAGCATTTAATTAATTAAATAGCTCTTAGTTAAAGAGGAATTGAAATTTTTTTCCTGAAAATGAAATCCTTTTTCATCTACAAAACAACATGTAATATTAATTATAAAATATTTTATTTCATCTTATCGTAAAATTAAACAACTACTTCCGCAAGTGAATTTGAACATTTTTGATAATCTATTTCGGAATCATTATTTTTTTCGAAAAAAAAAAAGAAGATTTTTGGAATACTCCAATAACAAAAACTTTGTAAGACGTATTTTGTTTGGTAAATAATTGTTCGAATCTGAACAAATTTAATTCTATGCCATTCCTTATTAATTCATAAATTTTTATTAAAAAAATAAAATAAAAGTTGGAAAAAAATACATCTTTATTCATATATTAATTGAAAGACAGTTAATAATGTTATTTGAAATTAAATAATTGTTCAAAAAATATTTCTAAACATTGTATTATCCCACAAATTTATTATTCTCCTTCAAAAAAAAAAAATTGGCATTGAAATGCTCTGTTGATAAAAGCTTTGGTCACCTACAACGCAAAATCCGTAAAGTAAACTGTACGATCTCCCCAATTCATGACTTGATATCTTTGTCGCCTTTACAGAGGTGACTAAATATTTACTCTATCGATTCCATGCATAATCTGCACCACCCAGATGCATTGTTGTACTTTGCGAAAACATTTTCTTTAGCTTCAAGAAAGGCAGAAGCGCTTGCTTACCTTACAAGACCCTGTTGACTGAGAAATATTGTCCATGCTTTTAGAAGCACACAAACGGATGAAAAACTGAAATCTTGATCTAGACTTTCCATGGAAATATATACTGGATGCGATAACATCTTCATCTCTTGACTACTGATCCCTTGTTGACCCAGCTGCCGCGCAATCCAAGTTAAGAAAAATAAGCAACCCTAAATCTAAAAAAAAATTAATAATTTTTATACCAGATTAAAAAAAAAAAAACTCAAATTTAGTTTTTATATCAGATTAAAAAAAAAAAAAATCTCAAATTTAGGAGTTCACGTTTTAAATTTTTGTAAATGTTTGTGAATAACAAAAAATGTTAACAATTTTTCGAAATGAAGATAATAAATATAATACAGTTAAAATATATTCACACACAAATTGCGTTT